>DWRE01000088.1:0-24418 GCA_018251075.1 Metardaris cosinga cedra | reverse complement strand
CCAATCTATCCACAGCGGTGCGCCAGTCGGTAACGCCAAAGTTTCGGTGATCGCCAAAAATGGCGTGACGCTGCTCAGCCAGGTGACCGATGCCAATGGGCACGTGCGTTTCCCATCGCTGGACGTGTATACCAACGAACGCCAGCCGGTAATGTTCCTGGTGGAAAAAGAGGGCGATGTGTCCTTCTTGCCGACCACCCGCTACAACGATCGCGGGCTGGATTTCTCCCGCTTTGATATTGAAGGCGAAGAAACTCCGATCGATCCACGTACCCTGAGCAGTTACCTGTTCTCCGATCGTGGCGTGTACCGTCCGGGCGATACCTTCAATATTGGTCTGATCACCCGTGCGGCCGATTGGGGCGTAGCCCTGGCTGGCGTACCGGTGCGTGCCGAAATCCGCGATCCGCGCGACAAACTGATGACGACGGTGCCGCTGACTCTCGGTGGCAGTGGTTTCAATGAATTGAGTTACACCACCGATGAGAACGCGCCAACGGGCGAGTGGAACGTCTACCTGTATCTGATTGGCAAAAATAACGACACATCCACCTTGCTCGGCCATACCGCCGTCAACGTGAAAGAGTTTGAGCCAGACCAACTGAAGGTCAAGCTGGAGCTGACGCCGAACCGGCAGCAAGGGTGGGTAAAGCCTTCTGAGCTGCAGGCGAACATCGATGTGCAGAACCTGTTTGGCACACCGGCCCAGGATCGCCGAGTTACCTCGAAGCTGACGCTACGGCCAATGTATCCAAGCTTCGATCGCTTCCCGGATTACGCCTTCTTTGAGAACCGCCAGAATAGCGACGGTTTTGAAACGGAACTGGAAGACCGCACCACCAACGAGCAGGGCGTGGCGAATATTCCGCTGGACCTGAAGTCCTATGCGGATGCGACCTACCAGTTGCAACTGCTGTCGGAGGCCTTTGTAGCGGGCGGTGGGCGTTCCGTTGCCGCCACTGCTCGGGTGCTGGTGTCGCCGTATGACTATCTGGTGGGGGTGAAGCCAGACGGTGATTTAGGCTACATCAACCGGGGTTCGGCGCGGCATTTGAACGTGATTGCCGTCGATCCTTCCCTGAAACAGATCGCACTCGCCGATCTGAAGCAGGTGTTGATCGAGCAGAAATACATCTCGGTGCTGACCAAGCAGGATTCTGGCGTTTATAAATACCAGTCGAAAATGAAAGAGGTGCAACTGTCCGAGCAGCCGTTGGCGCTGAGCGAGCAGGGCACCGATCTGACCTTGGCAACCGAAACCCCGGGTGACTTCGTTCTGGTGATCGAAGATGCGCAGGGCAAGGTGCTCAACCGTATCGCCTATAGCGTGGCGGGCAACGCCAACCTCAGCCGTTCGCTGGATCGCAATGCCGAACTGAAGCTGAAACTGAACCAGGCGGAATATCAGCCGGGTGAAGAAATTGAAGTGGCGATCAACGCGCCTTATACCGGCAGCGGTTTGATCACCATTGAAAAAGACCGTGTCTATGCCTGGCAGTGGTTCCACACCGACACTACCAGTTCGGTGCAGAAAATCCGGGTTCCGGCCGGGATGGAAGGCAACGGTTATATCAACGTGCAGTTTGTGCGCGACGTGAACTCCAGCGAGATCTTTATGAGCCCGCTGAGCTATGGCGTCATGCCGTTTAAAATCAGCACCAAAGCCCGGCAAAACGGCCTGGAAATAGTGACACCGGAGGTGGTAAAGCCGGGTGAAAACCTGACGATGACGGTGAAAACCGATGGTCCTCAGCAGGTGGCACTGTTTGCCGTAGATGAAGGGATCTTGCAGGTAGCGCGTTACCGCCTGAAAGATCCGCTGGAGTACTTCTTCCGTAAGCGTGAGCTGAGCGTGGAAAGCTCGCAAATCCTCGATCTGATCCTGCCGGAATTCAGCAAGCTGATGGCACTTTCGGCGGCACCGGGCGGTGATGCGGGGGAAGGGCTGGATCTCAACCTGAACCCGTTCAAACGCAAGCGTGACAAGCCGGTGGCTTATTGGTCTGGCATTACCGAAGTCAACGGCGAGAAGCAGTTTACCTATCCGGTGCCGGATTACTTCAACGGCAAGATCCGCGTGATGGCCATTTCTGTGACGCCAAGCAAAATTGGTAAGGCCCAAACCTCCGCGACGGTACGTGACAACTTCATCATGACGCCGAACGTGCCTTACATGGTGGCTCCGGGGGATGAGTTTGATGTTAGCGTAGGGGTTAGCAATAATCTCGAAGGGTTGAACGGTAAACCTGTGGAGATCGCCGTGCAGTTGACGCCACCGCCGCAGTTGGAAGTGGTGGGTAAGGCCGAGCAAAGCCTGTCGTTGGCGGAGAAGCGTGAAGGCGTGATCAACTTCCGCCTGCGTGCCAAGGCGGCACTGGGTGATGCTCCGCTGGTGTTTGATGCGCGTTATGGTGATAAAACCAGCCGCCGTACCATTAGCACCTCGGTACGTCCGGCAATGCCTTACCGCACCCAGACGGTGATGGGCCGGATGAGCGGCAGCAGCCAGAATATTGATAATCTGCGGCAGATGTTTGATGCCTATGCGCAGCGTAGCGCGGCGGTATCCCACTCGCCGTTGGTGCTGACCAACGGTCTGGCGCAGTATCTGGCAGATTATCCGTATTATTGTTCTGAGCAGATCGTCAGCCGTTCCATTCCGCTGATCATGCAAAGCCAGCATCCGGAAATGAAAAGCAGCCTGAGCCAGGCAGAAGTCAGCACACAGCTGAAAAACCTGCTCGGCGTACTGCGTTCCCGCCAGAACGACAGCGGGGCCATTGGTGCCTGGCGTTCATCGCCGGAAACCGATCCTTTCGTCACGCCATACGTGGTGCAATATCTGCTGGAAGCCAAAGCGGCGGGCTATGCCTTGCCGGTGGGGATGCTGGAAGATGCCAACGGCGCGCTGCGTGAGCTGGCAGCCAACCGTTATGATGATATGTATCATCTGCGTCTGCGTACCTGGGCGGTCTACCTGCTGACCTTGCAGGGCGAAATTACCACCAACTCGCTGGCCTCGGTGCAGGATACGTTGCAGAAACTGTATCCAGACAGCTGGAAAACCGATTTGAGCGCCCTGTATCTGGCATCGTCTTACCGTCTGCTGAAAATGGACGATGAGGCCAATGCCTTGCTGCAACCTAGCTGGAAGCAACTGAGCAAAGCCTATGACAAAGGCTGGTGGACGCAGAATTACTTCGATCCGCTGGTGCAGGACGCAACGCGTCTGTACCTGATCGCTCGCCACTTCCCGGAGAAGGTCTCTTCCATTCCTCCGCAGGTGCTGGAGAACATGGTCAAGGCGTTGAAAGAAGAGCGCTACACCACTTATTCTTCGGCGATGAGCATCCTGGCGCTGGAAAGCTACTCGGCTCAGGTGGCGGCGCAGGCTAATGCCACAGATTCGCTGACGATTGCGCAGGTCGACAAGCAAGGTAACGTCGATCCGCAGGTGATTTCAGAGATGATAGGGCTGTTTGCCAAAGGCCAGTTTACTGCCGAGGCCAAGGCTATTCGCTTTACCAACAGCGCCGACGCTCCGGCCTGGTATGTGGTCACTCAGGCCGGTTACGATCTGGCTGCTCCACAGAAAGCCATTGCTCGCGGTTTGGAAATTACCCGTGATTACACCGATGAACAGGGTAAACCTGTCACTCAGGTGACGCTGGGGCAGAAGATCAACGTTCATCTGAAAATCCGCGCCAATTCGAAAGAAGGGCAGAGCAACCTGGCGATTGTCGATCTGCTGCCTGGCGGATTTGAAGTGGTGCAGCAAACGGCACCAGAGCCAGAATTGACCGGCGAAGACGGAGAAGCCAGTGAGAATACGGACGCCGGGTGGCAGTCGCCACTGGCTGCCTCGGGCTCCACTTGGGCACCTGATTACAGTGATATCCGTGAAGACCGAGTGATCATCTATGGTAGCGCCAGCACCGACGTGCAGGAGTTTGTCTACCAGATTAAAGCGACCAACACCGGTAGCTTTGTGATCCCTCCGGCTTATGGCGAAGCCATGTACGATCGTGAAGTGCAGGCCATGTCGGCCAGCAGCGGTAAACTGGTGGTTGTACCGGCGGAAAGTCAATAAGCCATCGCGATGCCCCGCAGCGTTGAGCTGCGGGGTTCGTGGGTACCGAGACTCCATGAAAATCCTTTCTGCATCTGCTAGGGCAAAACGCTGGCTGCAAAATATCTTGATGGCGGTATTTCTGCTGGCGCTGGGCCTGGTAGGTGCGCGGCTGTGGCCGCATCCTCCTCTTTCGCATGGCGTGCCCTTTTCCACGGTTTATTACGATCGTCACGGGACGCTGATGCGTCTCACGTTGGCCAATGACGATCGCTATCGCCTGTGGACGCCGTTGGAAAAGATCTCACCGCTGGCGGTGCAGGGTATTTTGCTGCATGAAGATCGCTGGTTCTATTACAACCCCGGATTTAACCCCGTCAGCCTGCTGCGTGGTTTTTGGCGCAGCTACGTAGCCGGTGGCAAAATGCAGGGCGGTTCGACCATCACCATGCAGCTGGCACGCATGCATTGGCATCTGAATACCCGCACACCTGGCGGCAAACTGATGCAGGTACTGCGGGCCGTTCAGTTGGAACTCAGCTACTCCAAGCACGATATTCTGGAAGCCTATCTCAATTACGCCCCCTATGGCCGCAATATTGAAAGCATCGGTGCGGCCAGCCTGATCTATTTTGCCAAGGCACCGCAGGATCTGACCTTGCCGGAGGCGCTGACGCTCTCGGTGTTGCCACAGTCCCCCAGCTATCGCATCGATCCTAAAACCGGCGTGTTGGGGCAAGCTCTGACGCAGGCCCGTAACCGCCTGTTTCAACGCTGGCAGAGCGTATATAGCACCGACAGCAGCCAGCGAGCCTTGTTTCAACTCCCTTTGGCACTGCGCCAGCCAGAGCGGATGCCGTACATTGCTCCACACTTTATCGAACAGTTACGCCAACAGACCCAGCAGTTAGTGCAGCTGGATACCCGTGTGGATACTACGTTGGATGCCGGGCTCCAGCGGTTGATCGAAAGGCAGGTGAATGCGTTTATCGTCCGCAACCAGAGCCGGGGGATCCATAATGCCGCAGTGCTGTTGGTGGACAGCCGTGATATGGGGATAAGGGCGCTGGTGGGCTCTGCCGATTATTACAACCGCGAGATCCAGGGGCAGGTGAACGGGACCAATGCCAAGCGCTCACCTGGCTCGACCCTCAAGCCCTTTATTTATGCCTTGGGGATGGAGCAAGGGGTACTGCATCCGATGACCATCCTGAAGGACGTGCCCTCGTCCTTTGGCGCCTATGCGCCAGAAAACTTTGACCGACGTTTCCTCGGGCCGGTAACGGCGACAGACGCGTTGAATTTCAGCCGTAATATTCCTGCGGTGTATGTGGCTTCGCAGCTACGGCAGCCGACGTTTTATCAGTTTTTAAGCCTGTCCGGCATCGCCAACCTGGCCAGTGAAAACCATTATGGGCTGTCGCTGGTGTTGGGCGGAGGGGAAATCACTGCCCAGGAACTGGCGAAGCTGTATGCGCTGCTGGCTAACAGGGGCGCATTGCGCCCATTACGGATGCAAAAGAGTGATGCCTATCCGCCACCGATCCGTTTGCTCAGCGAAGAAGCCAGCTTTACTACGTTGGATATGCTGCGCCAGCATCGTCGGCCTGGTGACACCCTGGCGCAACGCTCGTCATCCCTGCCAGTCTATTGGAAAACAGGGACCTCCTGGGGCTTCCGCGATGCCTGGAGCGTCGGGATCTTCGGGCCTTACGTGCTGGTGGTATGGGAAGGGAATTTCGACAGCAGAGGCAACAACGTGTTTGTGGGGGCCGATGCGGCAGCTCCGCTATTTTTCAATATTATCGACAGCATTAACGCCAGCTATCCGGCCTTGCAGGAGCCGAAACACCCCTTCCCGAAACAGTTGAAGCGGGTGGATATTTGCCTGGCCAGCGGCAACCTGCCGACGCAGTGGTGCCAGCAGAAAGGCAAAACCTGGTTTATCCCCGGCAAGTCGCCGATCAAGGTCGATACCGTCTATCGTCCAGTGGTGTTGGATATTAACAGCGGTGAGGTGGCCTGCCCGCCGTATGATGAAACACAAACCCGCACCGAAGTGTTTGAGTTCTGGCCTTCTGATCTGGCTAACGTGTTTGCGCAGGCTGGATTACCCAAGCGGGCTCCGCCGGTAAACCATTGCAAGGATAATGCGATGGCGATCGGTGGCAGCCCGCCGCGTATTACCTCGCCGCTGAAAAATACCACCTATACCTTGCGGCAATCTCAACAGGGGCGTGACAAAATCTCCTTCAATGCGGTGACGGACGCGGACAGTAAAACGGTGTATTGGTTTGTCGATGATATTTATCTTGGCAGCAGCGCCAGTAAAACCGCCATCGATTGGCGGCCGGTGAACAATGGTCAGTATCGCATCCGGGCGGTGGACGATCATGGCCGGGCCGATAGCCGCCTGATCACCATTGAGCTGGTGAACTAAGGTGCCCCCTAACCCTCTCCTTTAGTGAGAGGGCACCGTTTGAGTGTGTTTGAAATGGTAGTGCCTCACCTTGGTGTAGGGGGGCGCTAGCTTGCTGAGATTATCGCTTTCCTTCCAAAAGAGCAGGGCTTACCAGCCCCCCATCGCTGCGAGAGAGGGTTGGGGTGAGGGGGCGTAAATGCCCGCTTTCTGCGCCATCGTCTGCAAATGACCAAAAACATTACCAACGCGTAAGCCGTTATGCTCATACTCGTTGGTGATCCACGGCGTCAAATTACCCACCTGTTGCGCCGTCGCCAGCGAGAGTTTCAAATCGACATACATATCGCTGAAATAAATGGCGGCGAATACCGGAACCCGATTGTCGAGCAGGCGATCGCTGTTATACAGCGGTGACCATACGCGGCGATCGGCCAGCAGCTTAGCGGGTTCATTGAAGGGCCGCAGAGCGGCGATCTCGGTGAACATCCAGGGATAGATCATTTCCCCGGTCAGATAGAGAGGGCGCCGATCCTCGGCGAAAGCATCGAAGTTGCCGCGTTGCCGCTCGGCGGCCCAGTTGGTGGCTTTATCCTGCGCATAAATACTTTCATGCAGTGCGGCAAACAGCGGATTCTCCGCGTAGCTGGTCAACGCCATTACCTGCGATAGGAAGGTGTCGCTGAATTCACCGTCCGGGTTGAAGGCTTCGTCAAACAGCCAAAGTAGTCGTTCGTAACCTTCACTCATGCCAAGATCGATCCCCAGGCTTTGCAGGCGGCGTACGGTCAGCCGGTCGCCATCGGGCAACAACACCTCTTCCTGCTCAAGCTTGTCGGCAATCTGGCCAAGCAGCGGCTCCAGATGTGGGTAACGCTGATAGAAGATGCGATTTTTGGCAATCACCTGCGGATAGGTATGAGCGTAGACTTCATCGGCATCGGGCTGCAGGCTTGCCAGGCCGCCGGTCATAAAGCAGCAGTGTAGTCCTTCCGGAGCCTGAGAAAGATAGGTCAGCGTGATAAAGCCGCCATAGCTTTGCCCCAGCGTGCTCCACGGGCGATCGCCAAAGCAGTTTTTACGCAGATATTCGGCATCGCTCACTATCGAGTCGGCGCGGAAGCAGGCCAGGTAATCTGCTGCCTGGTGGGCGGTTAGCCCGGCCAGACTTTTACCTTCAATTCGGCTGCTACGCCCGGTGCCACGCTGATCGAGCAGGATCACCCGATAACTCTTGAGGGCTTCGGCAATCCAACTGCTGCGTGCCGTAGGGCGTGGGCTTTTTCCTCCGGGACCACCTTGTAAAAACAGCAGGCAAGGGAGTTGTTCATCACGGCGTAACGGGTCAACCAACTCACGGGCAAAGATCTCAATGGTGCGGGTATCCTTGTTATTGAACCAATTCAGCGGGACCTGGACCAGGTGTTCACGTACCCAGATCGCTGGCAACAAATATTCTCGTTCAACGCTCATGTTTTTCTCTCCCTGTTATGGTGTTCTCTTTTTTCTGTCGGTTATTTTAATGCCATATCGGTGTTTATCTGGAGCGTTCAGATCTACTCCATTTTATCGATAAGCAAGAATAGTCCGGAGTTTGAAGAGTGAACATCAGCGTAACAGGAGGAAGGAACTTAGCAAATGCACTAATGATTAAATTTTAGTCAATATGTGCGAGGGTGTGACTGAATAAGTATTCTTGGCTGAGAATCAAAGGGCGACTGGTGGCTGGGGGAGCCACCAGACAACATCGATCGGGCTCAGCCGTTATCTATGACGTCGGCAGCAAGGAACTCAAAGGGAGGGCTGGTTTTAAACTCAGCGGAAACCTCACCGGTAAAATCTGCCATCTCATCTTTACCCAGCGCCAGCTTTTTAACCGGAGCGCCAGCAGCAAAGTCGACCCGTTTCAGATCTACCCAAAAAGTACTGCTGCCCAGTGCCGATTCAAAGTAGTACAGCTTGTTCTTTTGATCGGCCAGGGTGCGCCAACGAGTGGAAGAAATATTGGGTTCTTCAGGGGTCGTGATGCCAAAGGGCACAGAAACATTGCGCATAACGCTCAGCACGCTAGAGGCTGCCAGCCTGGCCTGATGATATTTCGGGATAGCGTTGATATAAAACTGTGCGCGTACAAAACGGTCGGCAGCTCGGTTTGTACCAGGCAGCATGACGTTACCCCCAATCCCTTGCCAGTACTTGGTGATGGCCAACTGCTGCTCGAAGGTAGGGGAATTGGTCAGGACCTGATAGTCGCGGCTATGGTGAATCACTAATTTGCCGTTAATGTACTCGAAAATAGCGCTGTCCCCACTGGCATCGGACAACGACAAATGAAGGGAAGCCAAACGTTCCTGGCCAGGCACGCCGCCGGTCACAACGATAAAAGGGGCCTTTTCCAGTGAGTTAACGGCTTCTTGCACCGTGGCGAAATTATCCAATGCATACTGTGCCCATGCTGCCAATGATAAGGTTGGCTGCTGGCCATCAAATGCCGGGTATTGAGATTCAACCAACCACAGCATATTGGCTACCAGACCTTTTTCATTCATGCCATCGGTGGTTGCAACACCATAGGCGGAAGTCACGACGCTGCCGTATTTAGATGTCCATTTGATCGAATTGCTGCCCGCATTACCACTGCGTTCCATTCCTTGAGGAAAAATCCACAGGTCAGAGTGCAGCTGTTCTCTCCAGTCCATAGTGCGGCCCGTGATCACCAGGTTATCTTCGCCGTGGTATACCGCGCGAGTACAGGCCATTGCCAACTGTGGTGAAAACAGAATGCCGCATATAGACAGTAAAAGGGGGGCTATCAAAAGCGTTATATTCCAATTCAATGTTATATCTCCTTGCTACTTTTTGTACAGTGTAGGCACTACTGACCCGTGGGGCAAAAACGAGAGCGCCAAACGGGATTTTCGTTTCGTTATTATTTATGTTTGACGATAGAATCAATCAATTACCTCTTTCCTCGCCCCTGAAAACCGGCCAGTTGGCTGCAACTTGCAGGGGCAAGGAGATAAAATGCATGACTAATCTATGGAAAAAATCACTCTATGAAGGTGTTGTACCAGGACGAACATCTGATCGCTGTCAACAAACCCTCAGGTTGGCTGGTGCATCGTAGCTGGCTGGATCGTCACGAGACGAGGTTTGTAATGCAAACCGTGCGCGATCAGGTTGGCCAGCACGTATTTACCGTACACCGTCTGGATCGTCCTACTTCCGGCGTATTGCTGATGGCGTTGTCCAGCGATGTGGCTCGGTTATTGTCACAACAGTTTGAACTGCATCAGGTACAGAAAACCTATCACGCGGTGGTGAGGGGCTATGTTTTAGAGGGCGGCACCGTTGACTATGCGCTGACGGAAGAGCTGGATAAGTTGGCGGATAAACATGCCAATCCGGACAAAGGTCCAAAACCGGCGGTAAGTCATTATCAGCCCTTGGCAACGGTGGAGATGCCGGTGGCGATTGGCCGCTATGACACCTCGCGTTATAGCCTGGTTGAGCTGAAACCAGAGACCGGGCGTAAGCATCAGCTGCGTCGTCATATGGTGCACTTGCGCCATCCGATTATTGGTGATACCGCTCACGGCGATCTGCGGCAAAACCGCGGGATGGCCGAACATTTCGGTTGTTCACGCCTGATGCTGCACGCCAGCCATCTTCAACTTACTCATCCGGTAAGTGGCCAGCCGCTGCATATTTCCGCGCCCTGGGAAGCAGATTGGCAAGGTGTCATGTCACAATTTGGCTGGCATAACGTGCTGCCAGAACTTGAGTTTCCGCAGGCTAACGGTCAGGATAGCTAATCATTTTTTAACGATCATAAGGGAGCAGCAACGATGGCTCAGGTCGGCATTTTCGTCGGAACGGTCTACGGTAACTCTTTGTTAGTGGCGGAAGAGGCAGAAAATATCCTGCAACAACAGGGCCATGAGGTCAAAGTGTTTGAGGAAGGGACGCTGGCAGACTGGCAGTTGTACCGCCAGCATTATGCGCTGGTCGTGACTTCCACCACCGGGCAAGGGGACTTGCCTGACAGTATTGCGCCGCTGTTCCAGGCTATTCGCGACCAGGTGGGCTATCAGCCGGAGTTGCGTTATGGCTTGATTGCTCTGGGCGATAGCAGCTATGACAACTTCTGCGGTGCCGGGCGTACCTTTGATGCTTTGCTGCAAGAGCAGGGGGCGACGCGTGTAGGTGATGTGCTGGAGATCGATGCGATCGAGCAACCTGAACCGGAAGTGGTTTCCTGCCCGTGGGTAGAGCAGTGGGGCGCCTTGTTGAAATAATCTCTCGGTGCCTGGTGGCGATCGGCCAGGCACAACTTTATTCCTGCTATCTCCTGCGGTGAAGATAAAGCAAAAAAAAACCTAATCCCTTAAGCACTCAAGGCCGCAGCCATCAAGCGTTAAAGAATTAGGTTTTGCCTGCCGGAGCAGTAACAACCCTATCGATTACCGATTTACCCTATCACACAGAAAACCGGCAAAATGTGAACCCGCTGGCACACAGGCGATCAAATTATCGCCAAGGGTTGCTGTTATTTACCGCGCGTCAGCTTTTCCAGATCGGATTCGATCTCGGCAATCTTGTTGGTGACCACGTTTTGCAGATGCTGCAGGTCATCGAGGATCTTGCGTTTCAGATCCACTTCCACCTGATCGCGCTGGCAGAGTTGATCCAGTTCATCGATCACGTAGCGCAGGTTGGGGTTGATCTCATGGATCTCTTTGTAACCCTGGCCGGCATTGTCTGCCACCACGGTTTTGCGCTGGCGCGGATACTTGAACTTCACGCTCTTGGCAAAGAACTCGCCCTTATCTTTGCGGAAGTAAATCTTGAGGATGTCGTTATTGGCCTCCTGACGCAGGCTATAGCGATCGATATCTTCCGGTTGATTGATACCCAAACTTTTCAGGTTGTCATACATAATAGCGCCACCTTTTAATCAACTATATTTGCCTGATTAGCCAATATGCAGTGTTGTAAGCTGCAAATCGAAATGCATCAGGAATATTCCACTGCCAGAGAGTATGGCGAAAACGCCCGTCACAGACTGTGACGGCCCGCGTATTGAAGGCAAAAAAATGGCGGGTGATACACCCGCCGTTCAAGCTTAGTCGATAGTGCGCAATAACTCATTAATCCCGACTTTGCCACGGGTCTTGGCGTCCACTTTCTTGACGATCACTGCGCAATACAGGCTGTAGGAACCATCTTTGGAAGGCAGGTTACCGGACACGACCACGGAGCCAGCAGGTACGCGGCCATAGTGCACTTCACCGGTTTCACGATCGTAGATACGGGTGCTTTGGCCCAGATAAACGCCCATTGAGATCACCGAACCTTCTTCGACAATCACGCCTTCAACCACTTCTGAACGCGCGCCGATAAAGCAGTTGTCTTCGATGATGGTTGGGTTGGCCTGCAATGGCTCCAGCACGCCACCGATGCCGACACCGCCGGACAGGTGAACGTTTTTGCCGATCTGCGCACAAGAGCCTACGGTGGCCCAGGTATCTACCATGGTGCCTTCGTCGACGTAGGCACCGATGTTGACGTAAGAAGGCATCAGCACGGTGTTACGAGCGATAAATGCCCCCTGACGCACGGTTGCCGGTGGCACCACGCGGAAGCCTTCCTTCTGGAAGCGAGCTTCATCGTAGTCAGCGAATTTCATCGGCACTTTGTCGTAATAGCGGGTTTCTGCACCGTCCATTACCTTGTTGTCGTTGATACGGAAAGACAGCAGGACGGCTTTTTTCAGCCACTGATGGGTAACCCATTGCCCCTCGATCTTCTCGGCAACGCGCAGGGCGCCGCTGTCCAGCAGGGCGATCACCTGGTTTACCGCTTCACGCGTTACGGTGTCTACGTTGGCCGGGGTAATATCCGCGCGGCGTTCGAAGGCGCTTTCAATAACGTTCTGTAATTGCTGCATGCTGTTCTCTGTCCTGATTTTATTTACGAAAGGTTACTTTTATCACATTTTATCGGTTGGATTGAGTGCCTCTGTCAACCGTTGTTCTAATTTTCTGCGTGTTTGCGGATCCAGCGCCCGGCGATCGGCATCGGCCAAAATAAACAAATCCTCGACCCGTTCGCCGATGGTGGAGATACGTGCACCGTGCAGCGACAGGCCCAGATCGGCGAAAACTTCACCCACACGCGCCAGCAGGCCGGGCTGATCGAGGGCGATCAGTTCCAGATAGCTGCGGCGATCGGTGTGGGTTGGCAGGAAGCTGACCTCGGTCGGTACGCTGAAATGGCGTAGCTTGGACGACGGACGTCGCGCGCGCGGCGGTTGATAATCTCGCTGGGTGATAGCTTGTTCCAACGCATGACGGATCGCGGCATGACGATCCTGGGCCAGCGGGCTGCCATCCGGCTCCAGCACGATAAAGGTGTCCATGGCCATGCCGTCGCGGTTGGTGAAGATCTGGGCGTCATGCACGCTGAGATTGCGCCGATCCAGCTCACCGGCAACGGCAGCAAACAGGTAAGGGCGATCCGGGCTCCAGATAAAGATCTCGGTGCCGCCACGCGTGGCCTGGTGGCTGACCAGCACCAGTGGCTTGGTTGAGTCATGGGCCAGCAGGTGGCGGGCGTGCCAGGCGAGTTGATTCGGTGAGTGGCGCAGGAAATAGTCGGCGCGGCAGCGGCTCCAGATATGGTGCAGCGCCTCTTCATCGATATTGTCCATGCGCAACAGGGCCAGCGCCTGTAAACGATGGTGGCGCACCCGCTCACGCAGATCCGGGCTGTTCTGCATGCCACGGCGCAGTTGCTTCTCGGTGGCGAAGTACAGCTCGCGCAACAGGCTCTGTTTCCAACTGTTCCACAAGGTCTCGTTGGTGGCACAGATATCGGCGACCGTCAGGCAAACCAGGTAGCGTAGCCGGGTTTCACTTTGCACTTCGCTGCTGAACTGCTGGATCACAGTCGGGTCCTGAATATCACGCCGTTGTGCGGTCACCGACATCAGCAGGTGGCAGCGTACCAGCCAGGCAACCAGCTGTGCTTCGCGTGAGTTCAAGCCATGCAATGTAGCAAACTCCAAGGCGTCTTGGGCGCCTAAAATGGAGTGATCGCCCCCGCGCCCTTTGGCGATATCGTGGAACAGCGCTGCCAGCAACAGCAATTCTGGGTGAGGCAGGCGAGGATAAAGCTCCACGCACAGCGGATGGCGTGGGCGAGTTTCCTCATCGGAGAAGCTTTCCAGCTTTTGCAGCACGCGCACGGTATGTTCATCGACGGTATAAGCATGGAACAGGTCGAACTGCATCTGGCCGACGATGCTGCCCCATTGCGGCATATAGGCCCACAGCACGCTGTGGCGATGCATTGGCACCAACGCCCGTGAGACCGCGCCAGGGTGCCGCAGAATGGCCATAAACAGCTCCCTGGCCTCGGGAATGTTGCACAGCGGCTGTTTCAGGTGGCGGCGCGCATGGCGCAACTGGCGCACGGTAGTGGAGTAGATGCCTTTGATTTCGCGATTACGTACCATCAGGTAGAACATACGCATGATGGCTTCGGGCTGGCGGATAAACAGCGTTTCGTCGCGCAAATCGATCAGATCGCCACGCAGTTGAAAATCATCGTTCAGCGGGCGGGGTTTCTCCGTGGTGTCCAATGCCAGGATCGCTTCATCGAACAGCTGTAGCAGCATGTGGTTCAGCTCGCCGACGCGGCGCGTCATGCGATAGAAATCCTTCATCATGCGCTCTACCGGCTCATTGCCTTCCCCCTCGTAGCGCAACAACTGGGCTACGCTGAGCTGGCGATCGAACAGCAGGCGGTTGTCATAACGCGGCAGCGCCAGGTGCAGGGCAAAACGAATACGCCACAGGAAGCTTTGGCATTCGTTCAATTCGTTGCGTTCGGCCTGGGTCAGGAAGCCAAAACCGACCATCTCATCGAGCGAGGTTGCGCCGAAATGGCGGCGGGCCACCCACATCAGCGTATGGATATCACGCAGGCCACCGGGGCTGCTCTTGATATCCGGCTCCAGGTTGTAGCTGGTGCCGTGATAGCGCTGGTGGCGTTGTTGCTGCTCGATCAGTTTGGCGTCAAAGAATTTGGGCGAAGGCCAGAAGCCATCGCTGAAAATATGCTTCTGCAATTGCAGGAACAGGGCGACATCGCCACAGATCATGCGGGATTCGATCAGGTTGGTGGCAACGGTCAGGTCCGCCAAGCCTTCCAGCAGGCACTCTTCCAGCGTGCGCACGCTGTGGCCGACTTCCAGCTTGAGATCCCACAGCAGGGTAATGAATTCACCGACGCGAGCGGCCTGTTCATCGTTCAGGCGAGTTTGGCTGAGCACCAGCACGTCGATATCAGACAGCGGGTGCAGTTCACCACGGCCATAGCCGCCGACGGCCAGCAGCGCCGTTTCGGGAATAGTGTCAAAGCCGTAAAACAGCCACAGCCGCCGCAATAGCCGATCGATAAACTTGCTGCGCGCCGCCACCAGGCTTTCGGCACTGGCGCCGGCATTGAAGGCCGCTGCCAGCCACTGCTGAAACTGCTCAAGCCGCTGTTTGAGGACCAGGCAATTGATCTCTTCATCGCCATAGGTGCTGGGAGCATCCGGCTTATTGGGTACGGCCGGGGTCTCTAGCTCACGATAATTTTCAGACATGTTTCGCCGCCCATAAAAAAAGCCGGCATAGGCCGGCTTGTCACAAGAACCCTGTGGTTCTTACATCTCGTGCGTAATGATGTTGGGGATGGTGTCATCCTTGCGCAACGTCATTATCTCGCAGCCGTTATCAGTCACCACAATAGTATGCTCATACTGTGCCGACAAGCTGCGATCTTTGGTTTTCACCGTCCAGCCGTCTTTCATGGTGCGGATGCGGTAATCACCGGCATTGACCATGGGTTCAATGGTGAAGGCCATACCGGCCTGCAGCACCACGCCGCCGTCATCGGCATCGTAATGCAGTACCTGAGGCTCTTCGTGGAAACCTTCGCCGATACCGTGGCCGCAATATTCGCGCACTACGGAGAACTTCTCTGCTTCAACAAACTGCTGGATGGCTTTACCCAGAGTGCGCAGGCGGATACCCGGTTTGACCATCTTCAAGGCCAGATACAGGCTTTCCTGGGTGATGCGGCACAGGCGCTCGCCCAGAATGGTCGGTTTACCGACGATGAACATCTTGGAGGTGTCGCCGTGGAAGCCGTCTTTGATCACGGTTACGTCGATATTGACGATATCACCGTCTTTCAGCACCTTGTCGTCACTTGGGATACCGTGGCACACCACTTCGTTCACCGAGATACAGACCGATTTTGGGAAGCCGTGGTAACCCAGGCAGGCCGAGATCGCTTGCTGTTCATTGGTGATATGCTCGTGGCAGATCCTGTCCAGCTCGCCGGTGGTGACGCCGGGTTTAACGTGGGGCTCGATGATTTCCAGCACTTCTGCGGCCAGGCGGCCCGCAACGCGCATCTTTTGAATGTCATCAGGTGTTTTAATTGAAATTGCCATGAAAGTTAGTCCGCAGGTGTCGTTATGGTCGACAAGGTAGAAAGATAAGGCATTGAGTTATGGTATCAGCCCGGCTTGAGGCTGCCAAATTTCATTTGTGAAGGGCCAGGCCAACTGCAACAAAAGTTGGTGTCTGGGGCGGGTTTATGGTATAAAGCGCGCCGGCAGATCCGCATTCGGCCTTGAGTGCCAGTGAGGAAATGACCGAAGTAGTTTTAACTGCACTCACATTGTGTAAATAACACACACGTATCGACACATCCGCCGGGGTGCCTTGAGATGACTCACGTCATTGTCCGGGTCGGCGTTATGGGATACGTGGAGGCATAACCCCAATCAACTCTAATAGAGGTTTTAATCATGGCAACTGTTTCCATGCGCGACATGCTCCAGGCTGGTGTACACTTTGGTCACCAGACCCGTTACTGGAACCCGAAAATGAAGCCTTTCATCTTCGGCGCACGTAACAAGGTTCACATCATCAACCTGGAAAAAACCGTACCAATGGCCAACCTGGCTTTGGCTGAACTGACCAAGATCTCTTCCCGTAAAGGTAAGATCCTGTTCGTTGGTACCAAGCGCGCAGCAAGCGAAGCGGTAAAAGAATATGCTAACGGCTGCGATCAGTTCTTCGTGAACCATCGCTGGTTGGGCGGCATGCTGACTAACTGGAAAACCGTTCGTCAGTCAATCAAACGTTTGAAAGATCTGGAAATCCAGTCCCAAGACGGCACCTTCGACAAGCTGACCAAGAAAGAAGCGCTGATGCGCACTCGTGAACTGGCCAAGCTGGAAAACTCCCTGGGTGGTATCAAGGACATGGGTGGTCTGCCAGACGCTCTGTTTGTTATCGATGCCGATCACGAACACATCGCGATCAAAGAAGCCAACAACCTGGGTATCCCGGTATTCTCTATCGTTGATACCAACTCCGATCCAGACGGCGTTGACTTCATCATCCCTGGTAACGACGACGCAATCCGTGCAATCAAATTGTACCTGACCGCCGTTTCTGCCGCCATCCGTGAAGGTCGTTCTCAAGATCTGGCCGTTCAGGCGGAAGAAAGCTTCGTAGAAGCTGAATAATAAGGTCAAGCCCTTATTAACCAGGGATTGAATATGTTGGTTAGGGGGGCCTTTAAGGGCCCCCTTTGCTTATCTGAATGAGAACTATCTCCGAGCGAGATAACCGAGGAAAAAGAAATGGCTGATATTACCGCTGCCCTGGTAAAAGAACTGCGTGAGCGTACCAGCGCAGGTATGATGGATTGCAAAAAAGCGCTGATCGAATCTAACGGCGACATCGAGCTGGCAATCGAAAACATGCGTAAATCTGGCGCGATCAAAGCGGCGAAAAAAGCAGGCAACGTAGCTGCTGACGGCGTGATCAAAACCAAGATCGAAGGCAACTTCGGCATGATCGTGGAAGTTAACTGCCAGACCGACTTCGTTGCTAAAGACGGCGGTTTCCAGGCTTTCGCTGACAAAGTGTTGGATGCGGCTTTTGCTGGCAAAATCACTGACGTTGACGTGCTGAAAGCGCAGTTCGAAGAAGAGCGCGTTGCGCTGGTGGCAAAAATCGGTGAGAACATCAACATTCGCCGTATTGCTGCCCTGGAAGGCGACGTGTTGGGTAGCTACCTGCACGGTGCTCGCATCGGTGTTCTGGTTGCCGCTACCAAAGGCGCGGATGAAGAGCTGGTTAAGCAGCTGGCAATGCACGTTGCCGCTAGCAAGCCTGAATTCGTCAAGCCTGAAGATGTGTCTGCTGAAGTGGTAGAGAAAGAGTACCAAGTTCAGTTGGACATCGCCATGCAGTCTGGCAAGCCGAAAGAAATCGCAGAGAAGATGGTTGAAGGCCGCATGAAGAAATTCACCGGCGAAGTCTCTCTGACCGGTCAGCCTTTCGTGATCGAACCAAGCAAGAGCGTTGCTCAGGTGCTGAAAGAGCACAACACTGACGTGACCAATTTCATCCGCTTTGAAGTGGGTGAAGGCATTGAGAAAGTTGAAGCTGACTTTGCTGCTGAAGTTGCAGCAATGAGCAAACAGTCTTAATGCTGTTAATGGAGCCGCCGCGAGGCGGCTCCATTTTATCCAGCCAGAGAAATGCCGATGGTGGGCCCCGCGTGCCCAGGCTAATCGGTTGAAAACCCCAATACTATAACTACTGCTTCTTAGGACAGAACACCATGGCAACCAATGCAAAACCCGTTTATCAGCGTATCCTGCTCAAACTGAGTGGTGAAGCCCTGCAAGGTGCAGAAGGCTTTGGGATCGACGCTAGCGTTTTGGATCGCATGGCTCAGGAAGTAAAAGAGCTGGTCGAGCTGGGCATCCAGGTCGGTGTAGTTATTGGCGGTGGCAATCTTTTCCGTGGTGCAGGTCTGGCACAAGCCGGCATGAACCGCGTAGTGGGCGACCACATGGGAATGCTGGCTACCGTGATGAACGGCCTGGCTATGCGTGATGCACTGCACCGTGCCTATGTGAACGCCCGCCTGATGTCTGCCATTCCGTTGAATGGCGTATGTGACAACTACAGCTGGGCAGAGGCGATCAGCCTGCTGCGTAACAACCGCGTGGTGATTTTCTCCGCCGGTACGGGTAACCCGTTCTTTACCACGGATTCTGCGGCCTGCCTGCGCGGCATCGAAATTGAAGCCGATGTGGTATTGAAAGCGACTAAAGTGGATGGTGTATACTCCGCTGACCCGGTGAAAAACCCGGACGCAACGCTGTACGAACAGATCACCTACCAGGACGTGTTGGAGCGTGAGTTAAAAGTGATGGATCTGGCGGCGTTTACGCTGGCTCGCGACCATGGCTTGCCGATCCGCGTATTCAACATGAACAAGCCGGGCGCACTGCGTCGCGTGGTGATGGGTGAGAACGAAGGTACTCTGATCACCAAATAACGGCTGTTTGGCCAAATTTCCCAGGAGCGGGTAACGCCAGGCGTTGTGTGCTTCTGATAAGTAAAATTCACGGGCTATACTTTTCAGTACAGCCTGCCAAGTAACCAGCTTCCAAGGGTTCGCAACGTGATTAATGAAATCAGAAAAGATGCTGATTCACGCATGGAAAAAAGCGTCGAAGCATTCAAAAACCAAATCAGCAAGATCCGTACTGGTCGTGCTTCTCCAAGCATCCTGGACGGCATCATGGTGGAATACTACGGTGCAGCAACGCCGCTGCGCCAACTGGCCAACGTCACGGTAGAAGATTCCCGTACGCTGGCGATCAACCTGTTTGACCGTTCTCTGGGGTCGGCGGTAGAAAAAGCCATTATGTCTTCCGATCTGGGCCTGAACCCAAGCTCGGCTGGCACCGTGATCCGCGTTCCGCTTCCTCCGCTGACGGAAGAGCGCCGTAAGGATCTGATCAAGGTCGTACGTGGCGAAGCCGAGCAGGGCCGTGTGGCCGTGCGTAACGTGCGCCGCGATGCCAACGATAAAGTGAAGGCACTGCTGAAAGACAAAGAAATCAGCGAAGATGAAGATCGCCGTTCACAAGACGACATCCAGAAAATGACCGATGCCTACATCAAACTGCTTGATGCGGCATTGGCCGATAAAGAAAAAGAACTGATGGATTTCTAATCTCCATCGCCTTGAAATAGAGCGTCGCCTTGGCGGCGCTTTATTTTTTGTGGTGTAGATCTCGTTTTATCGTACGCACAGAGCGTAAACCAGCCGTGATGCAAGTTACACTGTGGTGTACCTCCGATCTCATCACGCAGTAGATTCAGAGCGATCTCATGAAGCAACTGACAATTCTGGGTTCCACCGGTTCTGTGGGCACCAGCACCCTGGCCGTGGTCAGGGAAAATCCCGACCTTTTCGCGATCAAGGCACTGGTAGCTGGCCGTAATGTGGCGGTCATGGCGCAGCAGTGCATAGAGTTCCGCCCGAGCTATGCGGCAATGGCCGATGAGCAGTCCGCCAATGAGTTACGCGCCGTGCTGGCAGAAAACGGTGTGAAAACCGAAGTGCTGGCAGGTGAAAAGGCAGCCTGCGAGCTAGCCGCATTAGACGACGTCGACCAGGTGACGGCTGCCATTGTCGGGGCCGCTGGGCTGTTGCCCACCCTGGCCGCGATCCGTGCCGGTAAGCAGGTGCTGCTGGCGAACAAAGAGTCGCTGGTCACCTGTGGCCGCCTGTTTATGGACGCGGTGCAAAAGAGCCAGGCCCAGCTGCTGCCGCTGGACAGCGAGCACAACGCTATCTTCCAGAGCCTGCCAGAAAGCATCCAACGCCAACTGGGTTATAGCTCGCTGGAAGCCCACGGCGTTTCGCGCATCGTGCTGACCGGTTCCGGTGGCCCGTTCCGTACTACGCCGATGGAACAGTTCGCCACCATGACGCCGGATCAGGCCTGTGCGCATCCCAACTGGTCGATGGGGCGCAAAATCTCGGTAGATTCCGCCACCATGATGAACAAGGGGCTGGAGTATATCGAAGCTCGCTGGCTGTTCAACGCCTCGGCAGAGCAGATGGAAGTGATCCTCCACCCGCAGTCGGTGATCCACTCCATGGTGCGCTATGCCGATGGTAGCGTGCTGGCCCAACTGGGCACGCCGGATATGCGCACGCCTATCGCTCATGCCATGGCTTATCCGCAGAGGGTCCACTCCGGGGTGGCAGCGCTCGATTTCTGCCGTATCGGGGCGCTGACCTTCTCTGAGCCGGAACCTGAGCGCTATCCTTGCCTGTATTTGGCAATCGAAGCCTTCGATGCAGGCCAGGCGGCGACCACCGCACTCAACGCGGCCAATGAGATTGCCGTAGCAGCATTTTTGCAGCAACAAATTCGTTTCACTGATATTTCAGCCGTGAACCAAAAGGTTGTTGAATGTATGGCGCTGCCTGAGCCCACCAGCATTGAGATGGTGCTGGAGATCGATCGCCAGGCGCGTGAGGTGGCTGGTGGTTTGGTTCGTAACCTGCGGGGTTAATCACTTGAGCGGGTTATACCGCGGGCAAATTCGGCTCTGCTACATTGTCTGAATTTGCTGGTAAACTCGCCAGGCCGCCGTGTGGCCGTTTGTTCAGGCTTCGCGGAGGTGTTATAGTCTGCGCCATAATCACCGGTTATACCGTTGAATAATGGCCGGATTGGCAGCCCTTTTTACCTGACAAGCGCGGCCAATAGGGCAGTGCCAAGCCAGAAGACGGGGAAAACTTACGCCAATCTTTGCCGGGCGCTCCTTGTGGGCACCAGGCAGGCAGACTGAAAAGCTGTGTCAGGCACACGGCTTTTTTTGCGCGTAAGGTCCGATATTCCGGCATGGCAAGGCGTTTCTACCGAGGAAATAAGTACGAGTTATGTCGTCCGCAAACCAACAAGAAGCTAATCTTTCTGCTCATGGGCCACGTCATGTCGCGATCATTATGGACGGCAATGGGCGTTGGGCTAAACGCCAGGGCAAGTTACGTGTCTTCGGTCATAAAGCAGGGGTGAAATCGGTACGCCGTGCGGTCAGTTTTGCCGCCAGTCACCATTTAGATGCACTCACGCTTTATGCCTTCAGCAGCGAAAACTGGAACCGCCCGGCGCAGGAAGTCTCCGCGTTGATGGAGCTTTTTGTCCGCGCACTGGACAGCGAAGTAAAAAGCCTGCATAAACATAATGTCAGGTTGCGTGTGATCGGCGATGTCAGCCGGTTCAGCGCACGTTTGCAAGAGCGTATCCGCCGCTCGGAGCAGCTGACAGAAAATAACGATGGCCTGACGCTTAACGTAGCCGCCAATTACGGTGGCCGTTGGGATATTATTCAGGGAGTGAAGGATCTGGCTGAGCAAGTGCAGCAGGGTACGCTGTGCGTGGACCAGATCAGCGAGGAGTTACTGGGCGAGCGCGTCTGCATGAGCGATTTGTCTCCGGTGGATCTGGTGATCCGTACGGGCGGCGAACATCGCATCAGTAACTTTTTGTTGTGGCAAATTGCTTACGCCGAGCTTTACTTTACTGATGTACTCTGGCCAGATTTTGATGAACTTGTCTTTGAAGGTGCGCTGAATGCATTTGCACAACGCGAGCGTCGCTTCGGAGGAACAACACCTATCGACGCCAATGCGTCCTAGGGGGAACTTTTGCTGAAGTCTCGCATCATAACGGCTCTGATTTTAATTCCGATTGTTATCGCAGCGTTGTTCTTGCTGCCGCCGATGGGTTTTGCCCTGGTAACACTCGCTGTGTGCATGTTAGCCGCCTGGGAATGGGGGCAGTTGGCTGGCTTTGCTGCCCGCCCACAACGTATCTGGCTGGCGATATTATGCGGTTTCCTATTGGCGCTGATGATGCTCAGCGTGCCTGCCTACCATCAGTCTGTTCACCAATTGCAGATCGCTGGCCCGCTGTGGTTGTCGCTGGGATGGTGGCTGGTGGCCCTGCTGCTGGTGCTGTTCTATCCAGGCTCGGCTGCGCTGTGGCGTAATTCGCGCACCTTACGGCTGGTCTTTGGCCTGTTGACCATCGTGCCGTTTTTCTGGGGCATGCTGGCACTGCGTCAATTCGGCTATGAAGAGAATCATTTTACCGGTGCCTGGTGGTTGCTGTACGTTATGCTGTTGGTCTGGGGCGCAGATTCCGGCGCCTACATGTTCGGCAAGCTGTTTGGCAAACACAAGCTGGCACCGAAGGTCTCCCCGGGCAAAACCTGGGAAGGGCTGGTCGGCGGGCTGGTAACGTCTGCCGTGATTTCGTGGCTGTTTGGCCGCTATGCGCCGCTGAACGTGGTGCCTATGACCCTATTGGTCTGTTCGGTGATTGCTGCCCTGGCTTCGGTGTTGGGCGATCTGACGGAAAGCATGTTCAAACGTGAAGCCGGTATCAAGGACAGTGGTCATCTGATCCCGGGGCACGGTGGCATTCTGGATCGTATCGATAGCCTGACCGCAGCGGTACCGGTATTTGCCTGCTTGATGCTGTTAGTGTTTTAATCCGTCATCGGCGGGGGGAGTAAAGGGATTCTATGGTCAGCGTACTCTGGAACTTGGTCGCGTTTATTATCGCTCTGGGTATATTGATCACCGTGCATGAGTTCGGGCACTTTTGGGTGGCCCGCCGCTGTGGCGTCCGTGTCGAGCGTTTCTCTATCGGCTTTGGCCGTGCGCTATGGCGCCGCACCGATCGCCAGGGCACCGAATTTGTCGTCGCCATGATCCCCCTTGGCGGCTACGTCAAAATGCTCGATGAGCGCGTCGAAACGGTAGCTCCCGAGCTGCGTCATGAGGCGTTCAACAATAAAACCGTCTGGCAGCGCGCGGCGATTGTCAGCGCGGGCCCCATTGCCAATTTCCTGTTTGCCATTCTTGCCTATTGGATCGTCTTTATCATCGGCGTGCCGAGTTACCGCCCGGTCATCGGTGAAATTACTCCGCAATCCATTGCCGCTCATGCCGAAATTTCTCCGGGAATGGAACTTAAGTCCGTTGACGGTATCGAAACGCCTGATTGGGAATCTGTTCGTCTGGCGTTGGTGACCAAAATCGGTGATGCGCAAACCGAGGTGGAAATTGCTCCGTTTGGTTCTTCACAAAAGCTGAGCAAGACCCTGGATTTGCGCCACTGGAGCTTTGAGCCGGACAAAGAAGATCCCGTGCGTTCTCTAGGCATGATCCCGCGTGGCCCGCAGATTGAATCCGTGCTGGCAGAAGTGCAGGCCGGGTCGGCTGCGCAAAAGGCAGGTTTACAAGCGGGGGACAGGATCGTTAAAGTCGATGGTCAGCCACTTGGCCGTTGGGTTACGTTGGTTAAACGTATCCACAATGCTCCAGGGCTTCCGCTGGTTTTAGAGATAGAAAGAAACGGCGCCCCCTTGTCTTTAACGCTGATACCAGATACAAAGCCGGTGGGAAAAGACAAAGCGGTGGGGTTTGCCGGGATTATACCTAAAGTTATCCCTCTGCCGGATGAGTACAAGACCATCCGTCAATATGGGCCGTTCTCTGCGCTGTATCAGGCGGGGGACAAAACCTGGCAGCTGATGCATCTTACGGTCAGCATGATAGGTAAATTAATTACCGGTGATGTGAAGCTGAACAACCTGAGTGGCCCGATTTCCATTGCACAGGGAGCAGGGGCATCAGCAGAGGTGGGTTTTGTGTATTATATGATGTTTCTAGCGTTGATTAGCGTCAACCTAGGGATCATCAACCTCTTCCCATTACCGGTATTAGATGGTGGGCATCTCCTCTTCCTGGCGATAGAAAAGCTGAAGGGGGGGCCAGTTTCTGAGCGAGTACAGGACTACAGCTACCGCATTGGTTCGATCTTGTTGGTACTGCTGATGGGTCTTGCACTTTTCAATGATTTTTCTCGTCTTTAGGGGCGGGGACAGGTTAGGAAGAACGCATAACAACGATGGCGATCAAAAAGTTGCTCATAGCGTCGCTGCTGTTTGGCAGCGCCACCG
>DWRE01000087.1:0-24457 GCA_018251075.1 Metardaris cosinga cedra | reverse complement strand
TCATCTCGACTTATATATTCGCGATGCGAATTAATATCATTTGTAGAGCGCTCTCATTTTTAGAGCAAATCGGCGTTTTTCGCTTGCTGAAACCTTTCAATCCACAGGGGATTAGCTTTTTTAAGCTTTTATTATCTGATTTTATTCGAAATTATTTATAAATAGTGACCTTGCTCATTATTGTAACGAATTATCATCAATGTGTGCACCTTGTCATACTTTGACAAATCTATCTCACTTTTCATTTGATAATTCGCGTCGCGAAAAATAGTCTAGCTACAGTATCAAGGCCGAGGTGAATTTTATCACCCGGCACAATTTTACCCGATTAGGGTTTTTTATTAGCGACCGTGCAGGGCAGTGGTGAACGCAGGCGGGCGCACTTTAAAGTCAAAGTCAAAGAGGAATTTTCTTATGGGTACGCACGGTGCTCAGCGTAAAACGCTGGCGCTCGCTGTCGCGGGTGCACTATTAGGAAGCGGATTCGTTATGGCCCCAGAAGCGCAAGCCGAAGGGTTTATCGACGATTCTACGCTGACCGGTGGGGTCTATTACTGGCAACGTCAACGCGATCGCAAAGACGTTGAAACCGGTGATTTTAAAACCAACCTCTCTCACTCTACCTGGAACGCCAACCTGGATTTCACCTCCGGCTATGCGGCGGACATGTTTGGTATCGATGTGGCGGCGTTCACCGCCATCGAGATGGCCGAATCCAGCGAGAGTGGCCACCCGAACGAAATCGCGTTCTCCAGCCGTAACCGTACCTATGACGAAGATTACTCCGGCGATAAAAGCGGTATCAGCCTGTATAAAGCGGCCGGTAAGTTCAAGTACGGCCCGGTTTGGGCGCGTGCCGGCTATATCCAGCCAAGCGGGCAAACGTTGCTGGCCCCGCACTGGAGCTTTATGCCGGGTACCTACCAGGGTGCTGAAGCCGGTGCCAACTTTGACTATGGCGATTCAGGTGCGCTGAGTTTCTCCTACATGTGGACCAACAAGTACAAAGCGCCTTGGCACATCGAGATGGACGACTTCCGTCAGAACGATCGCAAAACCGACGTTTCCTACCTGCACTCGTTGGGTGCCAAATACGATTTCAAAAACGACCTGGTGCTGGAAGCCGCGTTTGGCCAGGCGCAAGGCTACGTGAATCAGTATTTCACCAAGGCGTCTTACAAGTTTGATCTGGCCGGCAACCCAATGACCACCAGCTACCAGTTCTACGGCGCAGAAGACCGCATCGGTGATAATCGCGATCCGAACAGCATCTATGATGGCCTGGCGTGGTTGCAGGCGCTGACCTTCGGTTATACCACCGGTCAGTTCAACTGGCGTCTGGAAGGTACCATGGTCAAGGCGGAAGGTAACCAAGGCTTCTTCCTGCAGCGTATGACCCCAACCTACGCCTCCTCAAATGGCCGCCTCGATATCTGGTGGGATAACCGTTCCGACTTTAACGCCAACGGCGAAAAAGCCGTGTTCGGTGGCGTGATGTATGACCTGAGCAACTGGAACCTGCCAGGCATGGCCGTCGGTGCTTCCTACGTTTATGCCTGGGACGCCAAGCCAAGCACCAACCCGATTTACGATCAGAGCCAGCGCCTGAGAGAGAGCGCTTACAGCCTGGATGCAATGTACACCATGCAGGACGGGCGCGCCAAAGGCACTCTGTTCAAACTGCACTTCACGCAGTATGACAACCATTCCGATATTCCAAGCTGGGGTGGCGGTTACGGCAACATCTTCCAGGACGAGAAAGACGTCAAATTCATCGTTATCGCACCGTTCACCATCTTCTAATGCGCTCCCCGGTGGCCAGGCTGCCGGGGAAAGGTCACAGGACTTTAACCATGAAAAAACTGATGCTGATTATCGCTGCGGTTGCCGGGCTTAGCGCCTGTTCGCAATCGGCCGCGCCACCGGAAGATGTCAAGCTGCGCCAGGCCTACAGCGCCTGTATCAATACCGCGGAAGGTTCCCCAGAGAAGTTACAGGCCTGCCAGGCGGTGCTGAACGTGTTGAAGCAAGAGAAAAAGCACCAACAGTTTGCTGAGCAGGAAACCGTGCGAGTGCTGGATTATCAAAGCTGCATCCAGGCCGCCCATACCGGCAATGGCCAGGCGTATGACGCCAAATGCGGCAAGCTGTGGAAAGAAATTCGCGCAAACAACAACTGATTACGCAAGAGGTTGCAGATGAACAAGTTTAAGATGAGTGCTCTCGCCGCCCTGACGGCTACCGTTGGGCTATTGGGCAGCGTAGGTTCTGCCATGGCCAACCAGCAGGTGGTTGATCAACTCAGCCAGTTGCAGGTCAATTTGAAAATGTTGGACAACCGTGCTGCCGAGAACGGCGTGGACTGTGCCAAGTTAGGGGCCGACTGGGCGTCCTGCCACAAAGTGTTGATCACCTTGACCAACGGCAATCAGGAAATCAAAGATAAAGACTGGGCGATCTATTTCCACAGCCCGCGCCAGACGCTGAAGGTTGATAACGACCAGTTCAAAATCACCCACATTACCGGCGATCTGTATAAGCTGGAACCGACAGACAAATTCACCAGCTTCCCGGCCAATCAGGCGGTGGAAATCCCGATTATCGCTGAATACTGGCAACTGTTCCGCACCGACTTCCTGCCGCGCTGGTATGCCACTTCCGGCGATGCTCAGCCGAAGATCCTGTCAAATACCGATACCGAAGATGTTCACCAGTTTGTTGCCCCGTTCACCGGTGACCAGTGGAAGCGTACCAAGGATGACAACAACATTCTGATGGTGCCGGAAAGCCGCTTCACCAAGAACCAGGATCTGAAAGTGTTGCCGATGGCATCGCTGCGTGGGCAAATCATCCCAACCCCGATGGAAGTTAAAGTCCATTCGAAGGATATTGACCTGAGCAAAGGCGTGGCGTTGGAACTGAGCGCCTTGACCAAACCAGCGGCAGATGCGGCAGCCGGGCGTTTTGCCCTGCTGGGCATTGAGAGCCAGGCGAGCGGTTATCCGATCAAGACGGATATTAAGCCAGCGGCATTCAAAGGCGATCAGGCCGTTCCAGGTGCCTACCAACTGAAGATCGGCGAGAAAGGTGCCGAGATCGTCGGTTTCGATCAGACTGGGGTGTTCTATGGTCTGCAATCCATCCTGTCGCTAATCCCTTCGGATGGCAGCAAGAAGATCGCGACGCTGGATGCCAAAGATGCACCGCGCTTCCAATACCGCGGCATCTTCCTGGACGTGGCGCGTAACTTCCACCAAAAAGACGCCGTATTGCGCCTGCTGGATCAGATGGCAGCCTACAAGCTGAACAAATTCCACTTCCACCTGACGGATGACGAAGGTTGGCGCATTGAGATCCCTGGCCTGCCAGAGTTGACTGAAGTGGGCGGCCAGCGTTGTCATGACCTGAGCGAGACCACCTGCCTGATGCCACAATATGGCTCTGGTCCGGCACCGCACGGTGGCTTCTTCTCCCGTCAGGACTATATCGACATCGTTAAATATGCTCAGGCACGCCAGATTGAAGTGATCCCTGAGATCGACATGCCGGCGCACGCCCGTGCGGCGATTACCTCCATGGAAGCTCGCTACAAGAAGCTGCTTGCCGAAGGGAAAGAGAAAGAGGCCAACGAGTTCCGCCTGGTGGATCCGACCGATACCTCCAATACCACCTCGGTGCAGTACTTCAACCGCCAGAGCTACCTGAACCCATGCCTGGATTCCTCCAAGAACTTCGTGGACAAAGTGATTGGTGAAGTGGCCCAGATGCACAAAGAGGCCGGTCAGCCGCTGAAAACCTGGCACTTTGGTGGGGACGAAGCGAAGAACATCCGTCTGGGCGCTGGCTATACCGACGTGAAAAACCCGGAAGCGGGCAAGGGTATCCTCGATCTGAGCAAAGAAGACAAGCCGTGGGCCAAGTCGCAGGTTTGTCAGGCCATCATCAAAGACGGCAAAGTGGAAGATATGGAACACTTGCCAAGCTACTTCGGTCTGGAAGTCAGCCAGTTGGTGAAAGCGCACGGCATTGACAGAATGCAGGCGTGGCAGGACGGCCTGAAAGATGCCAAAGACTCGAAGGCCTTTGCGACCAAGCATGTGGCGGTAAACTTCTGGGATACCCTGTACTGGGGGGGCTTCGACTCGGCTAACGACTGGGCGAACAAGGGTTATGACGTGGTGATCTCTAACCCGGACTACGTCTATATGGACTTCCCGTATGAAGTCAGCCCGGACGAACACGGTTATTACTGGGGCACCCGCTTCAGCGACGAGCAGAAGATCTTCAGCTTTGCGCCGAACAACCTGCCGCAGAACGCCGAAACCTCGGTTGACCGTGACGGTAACCACTTCACCGCCAAGAGCGACAAACCGTGGCCGGGCGCATATGGTCTTTCCGCCCAACTGTGGAGCGAAGTGGTGCGTACCGACCAGCAGATGGAATACATGATTTACCCACGTGCCGTGTCGCTTGCAGAACGTGCATGGCACCGTGCCAGCTGGGAGCAGGATTACAAAGCTGGCCGTGAGTATAAAGGTGGCGAAACCCATCAGGTCGATACCAAAACGCTGGATCAGGACTGGCTGCGCTTTGCCAACCTGATCGGGCAGCGTGAACTGGCCAAGATGGATAAAGCGGGCGTGAGCTATCGCCTGCCGGTCCCAGGTGCTCGTATCATCGGGGGCAAGTTGGAGGCGAATATTGCTCTGCCGGGCCTGGGAATTGAATATTCCACCGACGGCGGCAAACAGTGGCAGCGTTATGACGATAAAGCGCGCCCAGCGGTGGCGGGTGACGTGCAAATCCGAGCAATCAGCCCGGATGGCAAACGCTTCAGCCGTGCCGAACCAGTGAAAGCGTAAGTGAGAACTCCGCCCACCTACGTGTCGGTAGAGGGGCGGAGATAGTGCAAGGTGAGAGCAAACTGCAATTGTGATAATTGAGTGGATATTTTTCCCCGGGCCTGTCCGGGGATTTTTTTGCCTGTCATCCGGGCATAAAAAAACCGCCATTTAGGCGGTTTTCACGTTCTGGCGAGCCAGAATCAGTTCTTGTTGTGCAGCGTTTCGTTCTCGCGGCAGTCACCGGTTTCACAGTGGCCGTACAGGTACAGGCTGTGGTTGGTGAGCTTGATACCGTGTTGCTTGGCGATATCGCGCTGACGCACTTCGATGGATTCGTCGCTGAACTCGATCACTTTGCCGCAGTCCAGGCAAATCAGGTGATCGTGATGGTGTTGCTGAGTCAGTTCGAAAACCGACTTGCCACCTTCAAAATTGTGGCGGGTCACAATACCTGCGTCGTCAAACTGGTTCAGCACGCGGTATACCGTGGCCAGGCCAATTTCTTCGCCCATATCTATCAGTTTTTTGTACAGATCTTCCGCACTGACGTGATGGCATGCCGGATCCTGTAATACTTCCAGGATTTTGAGTCGCGGAAGAGTGACTTTTAAGCCAGCCTTCTTCAATGCGGAGTTGTTATCAGTCATGCGGATTCAGTCCTGTTACTATGCTAATCAAGTTGAGGCGTTCTCGCCTATGGCATCGGTTGGCACAAAGCGTTAATTGCGTCTCATTATAGAACCGGTTGCTGCAAATAGAAACCGCCGGTTGTTAACAAACATATCTTTGCACGTTTACAGGGTAATCATGCAAAGCTTTGATGGATGGGATAAACCGATATCTCAGTCTACCGTGGCGAGGTAGGAAGTTACAAACTTGTAGCTTCTATTGCTCTAATCCGTGATGCCGATAACAGAAGGGCGCGCTATACGGCGCCCCCACCATGTGTTACGTATCCGCCGGGGCAGAGGATTAGCCGACGATCTCGGCCAGGCTCAGCTCTTCAGTGATTTGCTTGACCCAGGCATCTACACGTTCGTTGGTCAGCTCCGGTTGACGATCTTCGTCAATGGCCAGCCCGACAAAGTGATCATCGTCTGCCAGACCCTTGGAGGCTTCAAAATGGTAGCCTTTGGTTGGCCAGTGGCCGACGATGGCCGCACCGCGTGGTTCAATGATGTCGCGGATGGTGCCCATCGCATCGCAGAAATATTCCGCGTAGTCTTCCTGATCGCCACAGCCAAACAGCGCCACCAGCTTGCCGTTAAAGTCGATGTCTTCCAGCGTCGGGAAGAAATCATCCCAGTCGCACTGGGCTTCGCCGTAGTACCAGGTTGGGATACCGAGCAGCAGGATATCAAACGCTGCCAGATCTTCTTTGCTGCTTTTGGCGATGTCGTGGATTTCTGCCACGTCGTTGCCGAATTTTTGCTGAAGCGTCTTTTGGATCATCTTGGCAATGTTTTCGGTATTGCCAGTGTCGCTGCCAAAGAAAATGCCTACATGAGCCATAGTAAAGATAACCTTTTAATTCAAATGAATGTGTTGCGTAAACGCGGCCTGAGGCGCTGCCAAGGGCAGGCTTGCTCAGCCGTAAATGCGTATCATGCCAGAAATTTGCCCTGAGGTTTTATCGCGTTTATGCGATGCCTCTGCGGAGGTGGAACCGATCTGGCGTCATCCTTAACGCCGTGCCGCGCGTGCGGCAGCAGAGATCAGTGTTCTGGCTGTTCTTCTGCCAGTTGGGCCAACAGCATTTGTTCGATCAATTCGCTGCGGCTGATATTGCGCTGGTCGGCCAGTTTGTTGAGAGCATCTACCGCGTCTGCGTTGATTTTCAGCTCCACACGCCGTAATCCACGCACTTTGTCCCGTCGTAGCTGATTGCGCTTATTAATTCTAAGCTGTTCATCACGGGAAAGCGGGTTGGTTTTCGGGCGCCCTGGACGGCGTTCATCTGCGAACAGATCCAGCGTCGTGCGATCCGTTTGTTCTTTTGCCATTGTTGCGCTACTGCAAGGGAGTTTGCATCAAAAAGCGGTTTACGCTTCCAGACGGTTCGATTTACACAATTCGGGCCAATAAACCCTAACCCAAATTCACCCCCAGCCAAGTGCAGCTTCACACCTGGACAGGGCGGCAAAATTATAGCGCGCCATATTACCCCAGCAGATGGAGCGCCGACAATGCCTAACTTAGCGACAAACGCGCTAAGCTATTCTCTCTAGCGCGTTTTTTCGCCATTTAAGCTCAGGGCTGGTCAATAAAGCGGTGGATTGCCCGTAATACGGCGTCCGGTTTCTCCGCATGGACCCAGTGACCGGAGCCTGCAACCACATAGGCGCGTGCCTGCGGGAACTGGCGGGCGATGTCATCGCGGTAGCTATCCTGCACGTAAGGCGAGAGGCCACCACGGATAAACAGCGTCGGGTGCGGCCAGGGTGGAACCTCTTGCCAGCCGATAATGTTCTCATATTGCTCGATCAACACCGGCAGGTTGAACCGCCAACTACCAGCATGGAAAGATTTCAACAGAAACTGGATCACGCCTTCTTCATCCAGCGTGGCTCGCATGAGCTGCGCAGCCTGCTGACGCTGGGTGATACCCGCATCGGTGACGGCTTGCAGTGCGGTAAAGATCTGGTCATGGCGGCGAGTGTCGTAATCCACCGGGGCGATATCGATCGCCACCAGCCGTTCAATTCGCTCCGGGGCTAGCGCGGTCAACGCCATCGCTGCTTTGCCGCCCATTGAGTGGCCGATTACGATGGCTCGCTCGATTTGCAAGTCGTCTAACAGCGTCAACAGATCCTGCGCCATCGCCGGGTAGGTCATCTCCGCCGCGCGCGGTGACAGCCCGTGATTGCGCAGATCGACCTTGATCACCGTATGCTGCTGGTTCAGATCGCGTGCCAGAACGCCCAGGTTATCCAGATTGCCAAACAGGCCGTGGATCAGCACGATCGGTAGGCTCGCTGGCGTGGCAGCCTCTGCGGCCAATAATTGATAATGTAATTTCATGGTGAAGTTCATGATCTTGAGATAATGAGTTAGGTTAACATGGCTAGAGAGATTATTGGTTGGTCCGCAGAATTTTGCCGATATTTCATGGTATGGTGAGGGCTTGGCGGCCAAGGCGGTTGGCTAAAGTCTGCTTTTGCCGTTTGGGAGAACATTGTAGTGTTCGCACCCGCGCTTTTAACCTTATAATCCCATGGCTTGAATGCACCAATTGGCTTCAGGTTCATAAGTAGAAAAAACGTACTGGATAAAGATGAAAACTATTGAAGTCGACGAAGAACTTTACCGTTATATTGCCAGCCACACGCAACATATCGGTGAAAGTGCGTCTGATATTTTACGGCGTATGTTGAAGTTTACCGCAGGACAGCCTGTGCGCACGGCTCCTGTGGTTGCCAGTGGCCAGGCAGAGCCGTCAGCGGCTGCCGTTGCAGCACAGCGTCCACGCGATCGCGTGCGTGCGGTGCGCGAGCTGCTGCTATCGGACGAATATGCCGAACAGAGCAAAGCTGTAAATCGTTTTATGCTGGTACTTTCCACCTTGTACACCCTCGATGCGGCGGGCTTTGCCGCGGCAACGGATTCGTTGCATGGCCGTACCCGTACCTATTTTGCTGGCGATCAGCAAACGCTGTTGGCCAACGGAACGCATACCAAGCCCAAGCATGTGCCAGGTACGCCTTACTGGGTGATCACCAATACCAACACCGGCCGCAAACGCAGCATGATCGAACACATCATGCAGGCCATGCAGTTCCCAGCGGAACTGATCGAGAAAGTTTGCGGCACCGTCTAATTTAGCGAACAGCCCGTCACGGTGGCCGTAAGCGACTCATTGCCCGGCCACAGTACTGGCATTTTAGGGAGTAGTCGATGGCTAATGACCCACGTGCCGGGCAACCCGCTCAGCAAAGTGATTTGATCAACGTAGCCCAGCTGACGTCGCAGTATTATGTGCTGCAACCAGAGGCCGGTAATGCTGCACATGCGGTGAAATTCGGTACCTCAGGGCATCGTGGCAGCGCGCTTCGTCAGAGCTTTAACGAAGCACATATCCTGGCGATTGCTCAGGCCATTGCCGAAGTGCGTCGTCAACAGGGCACCACTGGCCCTTGCTACGTGGGTAAAGACACCCATGCGCTGTCCGAACCCGCCTTTATTTCCGTGCTGGAAGTGCTGACCGCCAACGGCGTTGACGTGGTGGTGCAGGAAAATAACGGCTTTACGCCAACCCCTGCCGTGTCACACGCTATCTTGTGCTTCAACCGCAAAGGGGGCGCGCAGGCAGACGGCATCGTGATTACGCCTTCGCATAACCCACCTGAAGACGGCGGCATCAAATATAACCCGCCAAACGGTGGCCCAGCCGATACCAACCTGACTTCCGTGATTGAAAAGCGTGCCAACGAACTGCTGAGCCTCAAGCTGCAGGGCGTACAGCGTCAATCGCTGGATAAAGCCTGGACTGGCGGCCATCTGCATGCGCAGGATTTGGTGCAGCCTTACGTGGAAGGGCTGGTGGACATCGTCGATATGCCAGCCATTCAGCGTGCGGGCCTGAAACTGGGCGTCGACCCGCTTGGCGGTTCCGGCATTGCCTACTGGCAGCGGATTGCCGAGCACTATAAGCTGGATCTGACGTTGGTGAATGACTCCATCGATCAGACCTTCCGCTTTATGCACCTCGACCATGACGGCATCATCCGCATGGACTGCTCGTCCGAATCGGCAATGGCGGGCCTGCTGGCCCTGCGCGACAAGTTCGATCTGGCGTTTGCCAACGATCCGGACTATGACCGCCACGGTATCGTCACGCCTGCGGGCCTGATGAACCCGAACCACTACCTGGCCGTCGCCATCAATTACCTGTTCCAGCATCGCCCGCAATGGGGCGCCAACGTTGCCGTAGGTAAAACGCTGGTTTCCAGCGCGATGATTGACCGCGTAGTGGCCGATCTGGGCCGCAAGCTGGTGGAAGTGCCGGTCGGTTTCAAATGGTTTGTTGACGGCCTGTTCGACGGTAGCTTCGGCTTCGGCGGCGAAGAGAGCGCCGGGGCTTCGTTCCTGCGCTTCGATGGCACGCCTTGGTCTACCGACAAAGACGGCATCATCATGTGCCTGCTGGCGGCAGAGATCACCGCGGTCACCGGTGAAAACCCGCAGCATCACTATAACGATCTGGCCAAACGCTTCGGTGCGCCAAGCTACAACCGTATCCAGGCTCCGGCAACCTCCGCACAGAAAGCGGCGTTGTCCAAGCTGTCACCGGAAATGGTCAAGGCCAGCACCCTGGCGGGCGATCCTATCACTGCGCGTCTGACGGCAGCTCCGGGTAACGGCGCTTCCATCGGCGGCCTGAAAGTGATGACCGACAACGGCTGGTTTGCCGCTCGCCCATCGGGTACCGAAGAGGCTTACAAGATCTACTGTGAAAGCTTCCTGGGTGCCGAGCACCGTGAGAAGATCGAACGCGAAGCGGTCGAGATCGTCAGCGAAGTGTTAGCTTCAGCCAAGTAATCTCTCCCTCGATAATGAAAAGGCGCTGTTTTTACAGCGCTTTTTTTATGCCTGTAATTTAGATATATCTAATTTCAGGTTGCCTCTTGCGCATTTAGATATATCGATCTAGATTAGAGCCATCGACGTAGTTTAGATATATCTAAATGCGTCGATGCTCATATCATCAATCAAGAGGTAACAATCATGATGTTTAATCGATTTGCACGTCACCACGACCAGCGGGAAGAGGGGCATTGCCACCACCGCCGTGGCGGTCGTCATCATTTTGCTGGCCGCGGGGAACACGGCCGTGGTGGTGAAGAACAGGGCCGGGGCGGGCGCGGGCGCCATCGCCTGTTTGAGCACGGCGATCTGCGTTTGGTGCTGCTGGCGCTGGTAGAGCGTAAACCTAGCCACGGCTACGAGCTGATCAAGGCGATCGAAGAAGCTTCTTCCGGCCTGTATGTGCCAAGCCCAGGTGTGATTTACCCAACCCTCACGCTGTTGGAAGAGCAAGACTTCCTGGAACCCGCGGTGGCTGGCAATGGCCGTAAGAGCTACCAAATTACCGAACTCGGCAAGCAGGAGCTGCAAAAGCATCAGGCGGCCATCGAAGTGATTTTTGCCCGCCTGGCTGGCGCTGGGCGTGACCATCGTCATGAGGGCAATCTGGCCGAAGGGATCTCCGAAGTGATGAATCGCCTGCGCTATCTGCTGCGCGGCAACATGATGCGTGCGGATTTGTCTCAGGAGCAGGTCGGGCGTATCAATCAGGCACTACTGACCGCCGTGGAAGCTATCGAAGCCGAAATGGTATCGCCAAAACAGCCACAGGAGGATAACTGATGCCAGGCCACCGTTTCCGCATTACCGTAGAAGCCCTGACCGATCGTAAAGGCGAACCCGTCGACAAGCCGGAGTTGGTGTTTGAGGTAGAAAATCACGACGATATTCTGGCCATTGTTGAGCGCATTCAGGGGCGAGAGGATCTGAACTTTGGCGAACAGAACAGCGCGGCCTTTGCCGTCGGGCTCAAGCTGTTCTCAGAAGTGATGATAGAAAACCGTAAGCATCCGCTGTTTGAGCCACTGCGTGACTCGTTTAAGGCGTTTATGATCGGACTGAAAAAGGGGCCAACATCGTTGCAGGATTAAGGCATAAACCGATAGCCGACGCCGGTCTCAGTGAGCAGATGCCTGGGCCGCGCCGGATCGTTTTCCAGCTTTTGCCGCAGATGACCCATATAGATGCGCAGATAGTGGCTGTGTTCGACGTAATTGGGTCCCCAGACGTGGCTGAGTAGCTGCCGCTGGGTGATCACCTTACCGGAGTTGGCCAGCAACTCGGACAGTAAACGGAACTCGATGGGCGTCAGATGCAGATCTTCACCGTTACGCATGACGCTGCGGTTGATCAGATCGACGGTGATATCGGAGAAGCTGACCAACGGGCTTTCCTGTTGGCTATTGGCGTGGCGGCGTAGCGCAACCCGCACCCGAGCCAGCAGTTCACCAATACCGAACGGCTTGCTCAGATAGTCATCGGCCCCCGCATCCAGCGCGGCAATCTTGTCCTCTTCGGCATGGCGAGCGGAAAGGACAATCACCGGCACGGCGCTCCATTGGCGCAGATCGCGAATGTAGTCCAGCCCGTCGCCATCGGGTAACCCCAAATCAAGAATGATCAGATCCGGCTTGCGTGTGCCAGCTTCTATCAGCCCACGCTGCAGCGTTTCACTTTCAAATACCCGTAACCCTTCGCTCTCCAGCGCGGTGCGCACGAAGCGACGGATCTCTTTCTCGTCTTCCACAATCAGAATGTTAGTCGGCGATGTGGTCACGGGGCCTCTACTCTTTGGTTACAAGTCAAAATCTGCTCCATCCAGTTCGGGTGGCTTTTCCAACGGCAGCATAAAGTGGAAACTGGCTCCGCCTTCGGCGCGGTTCTCCGCCCAGATGCGGCCGCCGTGTACTTCAATAATGGCACGACAAATCGCTAACCCCAAGCCGACGCCGGGGATCGCCGACTCTTTATTGCCGCGGGAGAACTTGTCAAATATCAGTTGCGTCTGTTCCTCTGGGATGCCGGGGCCATTATCCCAAACCTCCACTTCCAGCCAGTCCTTTACTGCGTGGGCGCGGATCCCGATGATAGCATCGGCACCGGCATATTTATTGGCATTTTCCACCAGGTTGGTGAACACCCGCTCTAACAGGCTGCCATCACAGTTGATCAACACCATCTCTGGCGGCAATTCCACTTTGATCTCGTGCAATACCAGCAGCGGTTCCAGCATATGCAGCGAGGCCCCAACGATCTCTTCCAGCGATTGCCACTCTTTACGCAGGTTAAAACCACCGGACTGAATGCGCGCCATATCCAGCAGATTGTTTACCAGGCGGGTGGTACTGAGCACCTGCTGGCGGATTTGGCTGGCCTGTGGGGCGTGGCTGGAGCCTTCGGTGGCCAGATCCAGCGTCAGGATTTCTGCCTGACCAAACAGCACGGTAAGCGGAGTACGCAGATCGTGAGAAAGGGCGGCCAGCAGCGAGTTACGTAGCTGTTCGCGTTCGGCATCCAGCTTGGCCTCTTCGGCACTGCGGGCCAGATGCAGGCGCTCCAGCGCGCTGGCGATCAGCACCGCAAAGGTCTGTAACAGCCGCTGTTGCTCCGGCACCATCAACTGGCGCACATTGTTCGGCTCAATTGCCAGCAGGCCAAAGGTCTGTTTGGAGGTGCTGAGCGGCAGCAGTTGGTACGGCACACCGGGCAGGGTGTCGGTACCGGCCCCGGCGGGCAAACCTTTGCCATAGCTCCAACGGGCGATGGCCTCATCCACCGACAGCAAGCCGCCTTCTTCACCCACCATCTGTTGCAGGGAGCCATCCTCCTGCGGCAGCAGCAGCACGGTTTTGGCCTGGAAGCTGCTGGAGATAAAATGACGGCTGGTTTTGGCAATATCGTCTCTGCTCAACGCCTGGCTGAGCCCACGGGACATCTCATATAAATGGCGCGCCCGTTGTTCGCGATAGCGTGCCACCCGGGCCTGATAACGTACCCCGGCGGTCAGATTCCCAATGGTGATGCCGACGGTCAGCATCACGGCAAAGGTCAGCAGATATTGCATATCACTGACGGCGAACGACCATTCGGGCTGCACGAAGAACAAATCGAAGCTGGCGACGTTGATTACCGCGGCTAACACCGAAGGCCAGCGGCCAAAGAACAGGGCAACAATCGCCACGCCCAGCAGATAAACCATCACCAGGTTGGCCGAATCGAAGCCTGGCAGTAGCCATTGTGACAGCAGCGTGATGATAGCGCACAAAGCTACGGCGACGGCGCAGCCCCGCAGTTGGAAACGCCATTTTTCGCTAAAGGCGCGATTATCGTGCTCTTTTATCTGCGGCTGCGGCGTATCGTTATCCAACGCTACAATCACCAGATCGAGATCCGGCCCAAGCTGGCCAAGGCGATCGGCAAAGCTGCCGCGCAGCTTCCAGCGCTGTTCACCACGGCGGCCAATAATGATTTTGCCCAGGTTATGTTCCCGGGCATAGCGCAGTACCGCGCGTTCTTCAGAAGGATCGGAAAGGGTGGCGGTTTCAGCCCCTAATTCTTGCGCCAGCCGCAACGCGCGCAGGATGGCTCGCCGTTGGTTCTCCGGCAGGCGGTGCAGCTTCGGGGTTTCGACATACACGGCATGCCAGTGGCAACCGAGGCGTGCCGCGAGCCTTGCAGCGATACGCACCAGCTTTTCGCTACCGCTGTTATGGCCGACGCATAACAGGATGCTGTCCCGGGTGTGCCAGACCTTTTCACGCCCCTGGTTATCGCGGAAGGCCCGCATTTGATCGTCAACGCGGTCGGCGGTGCGGCGTAGTGCCAGCTCACGTAGGGCGATCAGGTTACCTTTACGGAAGAAATGCTCGATGGCGCGTTCGGCCTGGCCTGGGATATAGACCTTGCCTTCGTTGAGCCGCTGACGCAGATCGTCTGGGGGCAGGTCCACCAACACCACTTCGGTCGCTTCGTCAAACACGTGGTCAGGCACGGTTTCCCTGACCCGTACTCCGGTGATGCCGCCGACGACGTCGTTCAGGCTTTCCAGATGCTGGACGTTAACCGTGGTCAGCACATCGATACCGGCATCCAGCAGTTCGTCCACATCCTGCCAACGTTTGGGATGGCGTGAACCTTGGGCGTTACTGTGCGCCAGCTCATCCATCAGGATCAGGGCCGGATGGCGTGCCAAAGCGGCATCGAGGTCGAACTCCTGCACCTGGCGGCCACGATGTTGGATGCGTTTTGCTGGCAGGATCGACAGCCCTTGCAGCAACGCTGCCGTTTCCTGGCGGCCGTGGGTTTCCACCACGCCAATCAGCACGTCTAGCCCCTGCGCCCGTTGCCGTTGAGCTTCCTGCAACATGGCGTAGGTTTTACCTACCCCGGCGCAGGCCCCGAAGAAGACTTTCAGTTTGCCGCGTGGCTTTTCATTGGCTAACGCCAGCAGGCTGTCTGGGTCGGGGCGTTGCAGTTCGTCATCCACCATCAGAGTTCCTTGTTTACCCATGCAAAGCGGGTTCGGCAATGCCGAACCCTTTATTTAGCTACTTTTTATCACGTCTTCAGTTATTTCAACGCATCCAGCGCCATATTCAGCTTCAGCACGTTGACCACCGACTCCCCCATAAAATTGGGCGTGGCGCGATCGGTGTTTTCATCAATCAGTTTGGCAATCTGCTCCTGTGGCAACTGACGTGCGTTGGCGACACGCGCTACCTGGTACTTGGCGGCGGCCAGCGAAATCTGCGGATCCAGGCCACTGCCGGAAGCGGTCAGCAGATCGACCGGGATCGGCCCGCTCATCGCTGGGTTAGCCTGGCGCAGCTGCGTTGCCCGCTCACCGATCGCTTTATCCAGCGCCGGGTTGGTGGCAGCCAGATTACTGCCGCCGGATGCCATCGCATTATAGGCCGAATCGCTGGTGGCAGAAGGACGACCCCAGAAATAACCCGGTTGGGTGAAGTTCTGGCCAATCAACGCCGAGCCGACCGCTTTATCCCCTTGATATAGCAACGAGCCGTTGGCCGCTCCGCTGAACAGCAACTGTGACAGCCCAGTGGTGAGTAATGGGTAAGCGATACCGGTGATCGCTGTCAGCAGGATCAGCATAACCAGAGAAGGACGTAAATAAGACATCATAAATTCCTCGTTATCTTAGCCGGCCATATTCAGCGCGGTCAGCAGCAGGTCGATCAGCTTGATACCCACGAACGGTACCAGCAGGCCACCCACACCATACAGCCACAGGTTACGGCGCAGCAGAGCAGCGGCGCTCATTGCTTTGTAACTCACCCCTTTCAACGCCAGTGGGATAAGGAAGACGATCACCAGAGCGTTGAAGATCACCGCCGACATAATCGCCGAGGCGGGGGAGTGCAACTGCATCACGTTCAGCGCATTCAACTGCGGATAGGTTGCCGCGAAGGCCGCCGGGATAATGGCAAAGTACTTCGCCACATCGTTGGCGATACTGAAGGTGGTCAGTGAACCACGCGTCATCAGCATCTGCTTACCGATATGCACCACTTCGATCAGCTTGGTCGGGTTGGAGTCCAGATCGACCATGTTGCCCGCTTCCTTGGCCGCCTGCGTCCCCGAGTTCATGGCAACCGCCACGTCGGCCTGCGCCAGTGCAGGGGCGTCGTTGGTGCCGTCGCCGGTCATCGCAACCAGGCGTCCTTCCGCCTGATACTGACGGATCAGCGCCAGTTTGGCCTCTGGCGTGGCTTCCGAAAGGAAGTCATCCACACCGGCTTCAGCTGCGATGGCGGCGGCGGTCAGGCGGTTATCCCCGGTGATCATCACCGTCTTGATGCCCATCTTGCGCAGTTCGGCAAAGCGTTCTTTAATCCCGCCTTTGACGATGTCTTTCAGCGCCACGACCCCCAGCACGCGTGGTCCTTCGGCGACCACCAACGGCGTACCGCCGGTACGAGCGACGCTTTCAACCAACTCATCTACTGCACGTGGGAAGTGGCCATTGTTGGATTCGACGTGGCGGCGAATGGCGTCCACCGCCCCTTTACGGATCATCCGGTCCTGCACGTTGACGCCGCTCATACGGGTTTGCGCAGAGAAAGGCACGAAGGTGGCATTCAACGCCTGCAAATCACGTTCGCGCAGGTTGAAGCGCTGCTTGGCCAGCACCACGATACTGCGGCCTTCCGGCGTTTCATCGGCTAGCGAAGAGAGTTGGGCGGCATCGGCCAGCTCTTGCTCTTTTACCCCAGGTGCCGGCAGGAATTCGGATGCCTGACGGTTACCGAGGGTGATGGTGCCGGTCTTGTCCAACAGCAATACGTCAACGTCACCGGCGGCCTCAACGGCGCGCCCGCTGGTGGCAATCACGTTGGCCCCCAGCATGCGGCTCATCCCGGCGACGCCGATAGCGGACAATAGCCCACCGATGGTGGTCGGGATCAGACAGACCAGCAAGGCCACCAACACGGTGATCGACACTATGCTGCCGCTGCCTGCGGCTTCCACGCTGTATTGCGAGTAAGGGAACAGGGTTGCGGTCGCCAGTACGAACACGATAGTCAACGCCACCAGCAAAATGGTCAGCGCCACTTCGTTTGGGGTTTTACGGCGTTTGGCACCTTCGACCATGGCAATCATACGGTCGAGGAAGGTTTCCCCTGGGTTAACACTACACTGCACCACCAGCCAGTCGGACAGAATACGCGTCCCGCCAGTCACGGAGGAGAAGTCACCACCGGATTCACGGATCACCGGTGCAGATTCACCGGTGATGGCGCTTTCATCGACCGATGCGCCGCCTTCCAGCACTTCGCCATCGCAAGGGATAGTATCGCCAGCTTCTACCAGCACGATATCCCCTTTACGCAGGCTCTCGGCCGAGACTTTCTCGGTGGCACCATCACGCTTAGGCGTGGCGAGTTTCTTCGCCCAACTGGTTTTCTTGGTGCCCTTCAGGCTTTCTGCCTGAGCCTTGCTGCGTCCTTCTGCCAGCGCCTCGGCGAAGTTGGCGAACAGCACGGTAAACCACAGCCACATGGCGATGCTGCCGGTAAAGGCCGCGCTACCTTCGGCGTTGCCTGAAAGCACCGCCAGCCAAATGACTGAAGTCAGGATACTGCCGAGGTACACCACGAACATCACCGGGTTACGCCACTGAACGCGTGGGTCCAGCTTTTTCACCGCATCGATCAGCGCGGTACGCATCAGTGCCGGTTCAAACAGTGCGCGTTGTTTGCGAGTCATCTTGTTCTTCTCTCTGTTATGACTGTTAATTGGCCAACCACAGTTGTAAATGTTCGGCTACCGGGCCTAGCGCCAGTGCTGGGACAAAGGTCAAGGCACCGACCAGCAGGATGGTACCGACCAACAGGCCGATAAACAGTGGCCCGTAGGTTGGCAGCGTGCCGTTACCCGCCGGTTGGCGTTTTTTGACACACAGCGAACCCGCAATGGCCAGCACCGGCAGGATCACCCCGAAGCGGCCAACAAACATCGCCAAGGCCAGCAGCAGGTTGTAGAACGGCGTGTTGACGCTCAGGCCAGCAAAGGCGCTACCGTTGTTGTTGGCTGCCGAAGAGAAGGCATACAGCACTTCACTGAAGCCATGCGCCCCTGGGTTGAGGATGCCAGCACGGCCAGCGTCGGTAGCAATTGCCAACGCGGTGCCCAGCAGTACCAAGGTCGGCGTCACCAGGATTGCCAGCGCGGTCATCTTCATGTCATAAACATCGATCTTCTTGCCGAGATATTCCGGCGTGCGGCCAATCATCAGCCCGGCGATAAACACCGTCAGCAGCACGAACAGCAGCATGCCGTACAGGCCGGAACCGACGCCGCCGAACACGACCTCGCCAATCTGCATCAGCCACATCGGCACCATGCCACCCAGCGCGGTAAAGGAGTCATGCATGGCGTTGACCGCACCGCAGGAGGCCGCAGTGGTCACCACTGAGAACATGCTGCTGGCGAGAATGCCAAAGCGGGACTCTTTACCTTCCATATTGATGTTGCTGCTACTGCCAAGCGCGCTCAGATGCGGGTTGCCAGCCAGTTCAGCGTTCATCACCACGATCACCGCAACGATAAAGATCAGCGCCATGGCCCAGATCAGCGCGTGACCCTGACGGTTTTCACCAGACACCTGACCAAAGGCGAAGCACAGGGCGCAAGGGATCAGGAAGATCGCCAGCATCTGCACAAAGTTGGTCAATACGGTGGGGTTTTCAAACGGATGCGCCGAGTTTGCACCGAAGAAGCCGCCACCGTTGGTGCCGAGCATCTTGATCGCTTCCTGCGAGGCCACTGGCCCCATCGGCAAGGTCTGCTGTGCCCCTTCCAGCGTGGTCACATGCAGGTAAGGCAGGAAGTTCTGCAATGTTCCCTGGCTGACGAAGAACAGCGCGATCAGCAGTGACAGCGGTAGCAGCACATAGAGAGTAATGCGCAGGATATCAATCCAGGCGTTACCGATGGTGGCGCTGGAACGGCGTGCAAAGGCCCGGATCAGGGCAAAGGCAACGGCGATACCGGTGGCGGCAGACAGGAAGTTCTGTACCGTCAATCCGGCCATCTGGCTGAGATAGCTGAGGGTGTTTTCCCCGCTGTAGGCCTGCCAGTTGGTATTGGTGACGAAGCTGACGGCGGTGTTGAACGCCAGATCCCAAGATAAACCGGGGAACCCTTGAGGGTTGAGCGGTAAGGAACCCTGTGCCATCAGCAGCACCAACAGCAGCACCAAACCGAGGATATTGAACCACAGGATCGCCAGTGCGTATTGCCACCAGGTCATCTCGGCGGTGTCATTACCACAGCAACGCCAGACGGCTGCTTCCACATGGCGCAGCACCGGTAGCGGCTCTCCCTCGATCAGGCGAGCCATAAAGCTGCCCAGGGGACGGGCCAGCACCAGAAGCACCAGCACAAAGCTGGCGATCAACAAGAAGGCTGAAGCTGCCATCAGAAGTCCTCCGCATTAAACAGGGCATAAACCAGATAGCCCAACAGCAGCAGAACCAACAGCGCACCACCAATAACGCTGAAACTCACGGGACACCTCCAGAGGTGTTGTTTTTGATAGCCTGAGTGTAGGGAGGGCAGTAGAAAGAAGATGAAAAAATAGCGGGGCCGGGTGTAAAAAAAGTATAAAAATGATTGAAATAACGGCAAAAAATGGCGGTTTTATACGTAGCAAGGGCGTGGGCGGAGGGGTTGTTGGCATAAAAATCCGTTTAACGACCCCGGCAACGCCAAGAAACCACAATGTAACCAATGTTAAGTTAGTTATTAACCTTGATGTAACAAAATTACGTTGCGGAGGCCTTTTTTGTGCTCTTTTTACGCATTTTAGTGGTCGGATGAGTTGTAAAATTACACCCTATGCGGTAATATTTTGTTCAGTTTCCAATTGGCCATCATTTATCGTTTTGCATTGCGTCGGGTCCTGACAACCTGGCGTGGATTTTTTTAAGGAGGTTCGTATGTCTAACTACCAAGCCTATCCGTTGCATCGGGTCCTCCTGCGCCGTAGCGCAGTGATTCTGGTCGGTGTTCTTGCCTTGCCGGTGATGCTGTTCCGTGCCGATCGCGCACGTTTTTACAGCTATTTACACCGCGTCTGGTCAAAAACCAGCAATAAACCGGTCTGGCTGCAACAGGCAGAAACGGCGTCCTGCGATTTTTATTAATCCTGGCCCGTTGCAATACTACGAACCCTCGCCCCTTTGGCGGGGGTTTTTGCGTTTTAAGCCGCAGTAACGCATTAACTCCTCTACACTTCTAGCATTAACCCGTTGGTGGGAGACAAGATATGAGCAACAAGATCCCTATCGGAATCAGCGCTTGCCTGTTGGGCAGTGCGGTGCGTTTCGATGGCGGCCATAAACGCTGCGAATTTGCCGTGGAACAATTGGCGCCCTATGTCACGTTTGAGCCGATTTGTCCCGAAATGGCGATTGGCTTGCCAACGCCACGGCCTGCACTGCGTTTGGTTAAAAACCAACAGCAGACGCGGCTGCTCCACAGCAATGACCCCAATGTAGATCTTACCGAACGGATGCAACAGTTCTCTGAGCTGCGGGTTAGCCAGTTGCAACATTTATGCGGTTACATAGTCTGCGCAAAATCGCCTACTTGCGGAATGGAACGGGTCAAGCTCTGGGACGAGAACGGCCTGGGGGCGCGTAAAAGTGGCGTTGGGCTGTTTGCCGCCGAACTGCTCCAGCAAATGCCGTGGTTGCCGGTAGAAGAAGATGGTCGTCTGACCGACCCCGTGCTGCGGGAAAACTTTGTCGAACGGGTGTTTGCCCTTTATGAACTGAATATGCTGTGGCGCCAGGGGTTAACTCGTGGCGGGCTGATCGCTTTTCATAGCCGTTATAAACTTTCACTGTTGGCGCATTCACAGCCGGAGTACCGGGAGCTGGGGCGTTTCGTCGCGGATATTGAACGCTGGGAGTCGCTTGACGCTTTTGCGGTGGAATATCGCCAGCGCCTGATGAGGCTGTTGCAACACAAGGCGACACGGCGCAACCACACCAACGTCTTGATGCATGTTCAGGGTTACTTCCGCCGCCAGCTCAGCAGCTCTCAGCGCCAGGAATTGGCCAGGCTTATCGACCACTATCGCCAGGGCATGCAACCGCTGCTGGCACCGATTACGCTGTTAAAACATTACATGGCCGAATATCCTGATAGCTATCTGGCGCAACAGCGCTATTTTGAGCCCTACCCGGAGGCGCTGCGCCTGCGCTACGGCCATTAACCCGCAAGGAGTGTTATGACCACGCATCTGGTCTGGTTGCGTAACGATCTGCGCATTACGGACAATAAAGCCCTCTCCGCCGCCTGTAGCGATCCGCAAGCCAAGGTAATGGCGGTATTTATCGCTACACCCGCGCAATGGCGGCAGCACAATATGGCACCACGCCAGGCGGCGTTTATTCACGCTAATCTGCTACAGGTACAAGCGGCGCTGGCGGCTCGGGGCATTGAACTGATTTGCCATCAGGGCGACGATTTTGCCGGTTCGGTTAACTGGCTGGTGGAGTTCTGCCAGCGCCAGCAGGTCGCGGCCCTGTTTTACAACCGTCAGTATGAAATCAATGAGCGTCAACGTGACGCCCGCCTTGAGCAGGCGTTGGCCGGGCAGGTGAGCTGCCACAGCTTTGATGATAGCCTGCTGTTGCCCCCCGGCAGCGTGCAAACCGGCAACGGCGAGATGTACAAGGTCTATACGCCCTTTCGCAAAGCCTTTCTCCAGCGGTTGACCGAGTCCGATGTGAGCTCTCTGCCGGCCCCACGCCCGCGTGGGGAAGCCGTTGGTTTTACCGCAGCGGCGGCGTTCGATTATCCCTTGGCTGAAGTGGGAGAGGGCTATCCCGCAGGCGAAGAGGCTGCATTGCACAGGCTGCGTGCTTTCTGCCGCGAGCAAGTGCAAGACTATGCCGCACAGCGCGATTTGCCCGCCATTGCCGGCACCAGCAATCTGTCACCCTATCTGGCTATTGGCGTTATCTCCCCGCGCCAGTGCGTCAACCGTCTGCGCGTCGAGTGCCCTGATGTGCTGGAAGATCCGCAAAGTGGTGCTTTCTGTTGGCTTAATGAGCTGATCTGGCGAGAATTTTATCGTCACCTGATGGTGGCGTATCCTGCGTTATGCAAGCACCGTCCCTTTATCACCTGGACGGATAAGGTATGCTGGCAACGCAACGACGCGGCGTTACTGGCCTGGCAACAGGGCAATACCGGTTACCCGATTGTCGATGCTGCCATGCGTCAGCTCAATCAAACCGGCTGGATGCATAATCGCCTGCGGATGATCGTGGCCAGCTTCCTGGTCAAGGATTTGCTGATCGACTGGCGCGCAGGTGAACAGTATTTCATGTCCCAATTGCTGGATGGCGATCTGGCCGCCAACAACGGTGGCTGGCAGTGGGCCGCCTCTACCGGCACCGATGCCGCACCTTATTTCCGCATCTTTAACCCGACCACTCAGGGCGAACGTTTTGATCCAAAAGGCACTTTTATCCGTAAATGGTTGCCTGAACTGGCGGATGTACCGGACAATGAGCTCCATCAACCCCATCGCTGGGCGGAAAAGCAGCAGCAGGTTCTGAATTATCCGCCGCCGATAGTCCAACACCAGCAGGCTCGGCTGGAGACGTTGGCGGCTTTTGAAGCGGCCAAGCGAGGGGGACTTTAAAGTAACAGCAAGGAGCTTCCTGATGATGAAGAAACTACTGGCCCTGTGCCTGGGCGGCTATTCCGCGTTGGCCGTGGCCGGTTTTGACGTAGTGGCGCTGGGCGTCGACGGTGGCGTCAGCGACGGCAATCTGACTTCTTATCTGATCCGCAGTGATAGCCAGACGCAGTATCTGGCACTGGATGCCGGGACGCTGCTGCCGGGGATTGCCAAAGGGCTGGAAAAGGGCAGTTTTCCTCAGGTCACGCCCGAGCTGGCGGCTCCCTACACCCTACAGGGCTATATTTTCCGTCAACTGATTGGCGGTTACTTCATTAGCCACGGCCATCTGGATCACGTCGCTGGGCTGATCCTCGGTTCACCGCAAGACAGTAAGAAAACCGTTTATGCGCAGGCCGATACCGTATTGACGCTACGCAATCACTATTTTAACTGGAAAGCCTGGCCCAACTTTACCGATGCCGGTAATGGCTCGCGGCTGGGCACTTACCGTTTGCAAACGGTACGCCCGCTGCAGCGTGTCACCCTGGGCCTGACCGGTTTGAGCGGGGTGATGTACCCCCTTAGCCACGATCGCTATCCCTCATCGATGTTGCTGGTGGCCGACCGTGAAGGATCATTTGCCTACTTTGGCGATACCGGGCCGGACGCGCTGGAGCAGTCTCGTAATTTGGATAGCGCCTGGCGCGAGTTGGGGCCGCTGATTGAGCAGAAGAAGCTAAAGGGCATGATTATCGAAGCCTCTTACCCGAACGAGGTGGATGACAAGCACCTGTATGGTCATCTGACCCCGGCCTGGCTACTGAAAGAGCTGAAAAATCTACAGCAGTACAGCGGCGGAGAGGGATCGTTAAAAGATCTGCCGGTGATCATCAGCCACATCAAGCCCAGCTTGAAACAGGGAGAAGATGTGCGTGCTACCATCAAGCAACAGCTGGATCAGGGCAACGATCTGGGGGTGAAATTTATCCTGATGGAACAGGGCGATCGGCAACAATTTTGAATGAGAGTGAGATGACTATGCATAACCTAGATCTGGAACATCTGATCAACAGCGAACTCAACTGTGCGGCCTTCCAGGACTACGCGCCAAATGGCCTACAGGTGGAAGGGCGGGCGCATGTGCAGCGCATCGTGACGGGAGTGACGGCCTGCCAGGCATTGTTGGATGCGGCGGTGGAACATCAGGCGGATGCCATAGTGGTGCATCATGGTTACTTCTGGAAAAACGAAGCACCCGCGGTGCGCGGCATGAAGCGTAACCGGCTGAAAACTCTGCTGAGCAATGATATCAATCTGTATGGCTACCACTTACCGCTGGATGCACACCCGGAACTGGGTAATAACGCGCAGTTGGCAAAGGCGTTGGGCATCCGCGTGATCGGCGAGATCGAGCCTTTGGTGCCGCACGGAGAATTTGAGCAACCGCTCAGTGCAGGTGAACTGCAACAGCGTATCGAAAGCCGTCTTGGCCGCGCGGTACTGCACTGTGGCGATAATGCTCCGCAGGCAATCCGTCGGGTGGCCTGGTGTACCGGTGGCGGCCAGGGATTTATCGACAGCGCTGCGCGATTTGGCGTTGATGCGTTTATCAGCGGAGAGGTTTCTGAGCAAACGATTCATACGGCGCGGGAGATGGGGGTGCACTTTTTTGCCGCCGGCCATCACGCGACGGAACGCGGTGGGATCAAGGCGTTAGGCGAGTGGTTAGCGCAACATCACGGCTTTGACGTCACCTTTATCGATATCCCCAATCCGGCCTGATTTGCCTATGGGTTCGGTAAAACGAACCCTTTAGCGCTGCTAATCCCTTATATTCCCGAAGGTTGCTCTCTTGACAGCCGAC
>DWRE01000086.1:0-24642 GCA_018251075.1 Metardaris cosinga cedra | reverse complement strand
ACGGCGGCATGCTGATGGAGTCCTTCGTGGCCATCATGGCGCTGATTTGCGCTTCAGTGATCGACCCAGGCGTCTACTTTGCCATGAACTCACCGGCGGCGCTGATCGGCACCACGGTGGAGAGCGCATCGCAGATGATCAACAGTTGGGGCTTTATGGTCACTCCGGAAACGCTGACGCAGATTGCCCATGATGTGGGCGAGAAGTCGGTGCTGTCCAGGGCGGGTGGCGCACCAACCTTTGCCGTCGGCATGGCCCATATCATCAGCGAGGTGTTTAACAGCCGGGCGATGATGGCCTTCTGGTATCACTTTGCCATCCTGTTTGAAGCTCTGTTTATCCTCACAGCGGTGGATGCGGGCACCCGTGCCTGTCGCTTTATGGTGCAGGATCTGGTTGGCGTCGCCATTCCGCGCTTGGCGAACAACCGTTCCTGGTTCGGCAACCTGGCCGGCACCACCGTGGCCGTCGCCGGTTGGGGCTTCTTCGTTTATCAGGGCGTCGTTGACCCGTTAGGTGGGATCAATACGCTGTGGCCGCTGTTCGGCATTGGTAACCAGATGCTGGCTTCAATGGCGCTGATCCTGGGCACCGTGGTGCTGTTCAAAATGAAGAAACAGCGTTACGCCTGGGTGACCATTTTGCCGACCATCTGGCTGTTTATCACCTCAATGACGGCGGGCTGGCAGAAGATTTTCCATGAGAAACCCAGCATCGGCTTCCTGGCGCAGGCGAAGAAATTCTCTGCCGGGATTGAATCGAACACGGTTATCGCCCCAGCCAAATCCATTGCGGATATGCAGACCATCGTGTTTGCCAATCAGATTAACGCCGCGTTGTGCGCCTTCTTTATGCTGGTTGCGGTGACGATGCTGGTTTCGGCCTTCTTCGTGGTGCGCCGCGCGTTGAGTTCCAAAACGCCTACGGTTCGTGAAAGCACGATCGTGTTGCGTGAGGAAACCGGGCGTATCTAACTGAGCGGGTGTCCTACAGGATGAGCCGGTTGAAACTGGCTCATCGAATATCTACAAGGGCGGCCAAGTGCCGCCCTTTTCAATGCACTTTAGCTTATCAGCGTCGTGCCGAAAGCCCCCAGCCAATCCTGTTCAAACTTCTCTACCGCCGCCTGAACCGCCGGGGTGGAAATAAACTGTTCTGCCACATCCACCGGTAAAGTGATCGACTGACAGCCTGCCAACAGACACTCCAACGCCTGACGTGGCGTTTTGAAGCTGGCCGCCAGCACCTTGGCATGAGGAGCATGCAGCGATAACAGCTGTTGCAACTCGTGCACCATTTCAACGCCGTCGCCACCCTGTGCGTCCAGACGGTTAACGTAAGGTGCCACATACTCTGCCCCGGCCAACGCCGCCAGCAGCCCCTGACCAGCGCCGTAAACGGCGGTACCCAAGGTAGGGATCGACATGGATTTCAGCTTCTTGATTGCCGCCAGCCCCTCTGCGGTGGTGGGGATCTTCACTACCAGGCCCGGCACGCGTTGACTCAGCAGGACGGCTTCGGCAACCATACGTTCCGCATCGTTGGCTATCACTTGGGCAAACAGCTTGCCGGTACCGCCTAACGCATCACGCAAGGCCGGGAGAACCTCCCAGATCGGCTTGCCTTCTTTGGCAACAATGCTTGGGTTGGTGGTCACACCGTGCAGCGGCAAGACGCGCGCCAAACGTTTCACTGCGCTGACGTCGGCAGTATCGAGATACAGTTCCATAACCTTCTCCTGATTCTTTTGTGGGCAGATTCAAACTCTGAACATAATAAGCGAATAAAGCCCTCATCATTTGATTAAAATCAAATCAACTTTCATTCGAAACCTATTTAATTTACGTAAGAAGATTTCAAACTTCACAGGTGACGAATGCTTTTCAATCTACAGCGCTACTCAACACATGACGGCCCAGGCATCCGCAGCGTGGTATTCCTTAAGGGCTGCTCACTTGGCTGCCGCTGGTGCCAGAATCCGGAAAGCCGTTCGCGCCAGCAGGAGCTGCTGTTTGATGAGCGCCTGTGTCTGGCGGCCTGTACCCTGTGCAGTGAGAGTTGCCCGCACGCGATCACCCGCGTCGACGACAAGACTCTGAGCCTGCAACGTTCATTACTCACTGCCGCCGATTATGACGCATTAAACGGCTGTTGCCCAACCGGGGCGCTGAGCGTCTGCGGTACGGCGCTCGACCTTGATGCGGTAATGGCCGAAGTAATGCGCGATAAGCCTTACTATCTGCGCACCGGCGGTGGCCTGACGCTGTCCGGCGGTGAGCCGTTTATGCAGCCAGAGGTTGCGGCTGAACTGCTCAAACGCGGGCGAGAGGCCGGTATCCATACCGCTGTAGAATCTTGCCTGCATACGCCTTGGTCCTATATCGAGCCATCTCTGCCCTGGCTAGACCTGATGCTGGCAGATCTGAAGCACGTCGACCAGGTTCGCTTCAAGCAATGGACCGAAGGCTCCGCCAAACGGGTGATGGATAACTTCCGCCGCTTGGCCGCCGCTGGCACTCAGATCACCGTGCGGGTGCCGTTAATCCCCGAATTCAACGCCGATCGCGACTCGATCCGCGCCATTACCGACTTTGCCGCCGATGAAATCGGCGTCAAAGAGATCCATTTTTTACCGTACCACACGCTGGGGATGAATAAATACCATCTGCTCGGCGCGCCTTACTACGCTTCCCGTACCCCACTAGACGACCCCGAACTGCTGGCCTATGCCGAAGATTACGCCAGCGCCAAAGGTCTGACCGCCATTTTGCGAGGATAACACCATGACAACGCTGGATCTGACTACCCTGACCGAACGCACGCTAGCGCATAAAAACGCGCTGATCCATATCGTCAAGCCACCGGTCTGCACCGAACGCGCCCAGCACTACACCGAAACATACCAGCAGCATCAGGATAAGCCGCTGCCGGTAAGGCGTGCCATGGCGTTGGCTAACCACTTGGCCAAACGGAGCATCTGGATCAAGAATGATGAGCTGATTATCGGTAACCAGGCTAGCCAGCTTCGCGCCGCGCCGATCTTCCCGGAATACACCGTCAGTTGGATCGAAAGCGAAATTGACGAGTTGGCCGATCGCCCCGGCGCTGGTTTCTCCGTCAGCGAACAGGATAAAAAGATATTGCACACCCTGTGTCCATGGTGGCGTGGTCAGACCGTGCAGGATCGCTGCTATGGCATGTTCACCGATGAGCAGAAAGCCCTGTTGGCTACTGGGATCATCAAGGCCGAAGGTAACATGACGTCTGGCGATGCGCACCTGGCGGTCAACTTCCCGCTGTTGCTGGAAAAAGGTCTGGATGGCCTGCGTGAGAAAGTATCTGAGCGCCGTGAGCGCCTGCACCTGACGGACTGGGACGACCTGCATAAGGAACAGTTCCTCAAGGCCATCGACATCTCGCTAGACGCCCTCAGCGAGCATATCCTGCGCTTTGCCCAGTTGGCCCGTGAAATGGCCCAGGAAGAGCAACGCATCTGGCGGCGTGAAGAGCTGTTAACCATGGCGGCCAACTGCGAACTGATCGCCCATCAACCGCCACAGACCTTCTGGCAGGCGCTGCAACTGTGTTACTTCATTCAGCTGTTCCTGCAGATCGAATCCAACGGTCACTCCGTATCCTTTGGCCGCCTCGACCAATATCTGTATCCTTGGTATCGCCGTGACGTGGAGTTGGAGCAAAGCCTGCCGCGCGAAAAAGCCATCGAGATGCTGCACAGCTGCTGGCTGAAATTGCTGGAAGTGAACAAGATCCGCTCCGGCTCGCACTCCAAAGCTTCCGCCGGTAGCCCGCTGTACCAGAACGTCACCATCGGCGGCCAGAAGTTGGTCAATGGCCAGCCTTGTGACGCGGTCAACCCGCTCTCTTACACCATTCTGGAATCCTGTGGCCGTCTGCGTTCAACGCAGCCTAACCTCAGCGTGCGCTATCACGCCGGTATCAGTAATGATTTCCTCGACGCCTGCGTGCAGGTGATCCGCTGCGGCTTCGGCATGCCGGCGTTTAACAACGATGAGATCGTGATCCCCGAGTTTATCAAGCTGGGCGTCGAACCACAGGATGCCTACGATTATGCCGCTATCGGTTGTATCGAAACTGCCGTTGGCGGCAAGTGGGGCTATCGCTGTACCGGGATGAGCTTTATCAACTTTGCCCGCGTGATGTTGGCAGCACTGGAGCAAGGGCGTGACGCCACCTCCGGCAAGATTTTCCTACCGCAGGAGCTGGGGCTGTCTCAGGGCAACTTTAGCCAGTTTGACCAGGTGCTGGAGGCCTGGGATACGCAGATCCGCTACTACACCCGCAAATCGATTGAGATTGAGTGCGTAGTCGATACCGTACTGGAAGAAAATGCCCACGACATCGTGTGCTCGGCCTTGGTAGATGATTGCATCGAGCGCGGCAAGAGCGTCAAACAAGGCGGTGCGAAATATGACTGGGTGTCCGGCCTGCAGGTTGGGATCGCCAACCTGGGTAACAGCCTGGAAGCGGTACGCAAGCTGGTGTTCGATCAGGGGATTATTGGTCAGCAACAGCTGGCTCAGGCTCTTGCTAACGATTTTGCTGGCCTGGACGGCGAACAACTGCGCCAACGCTTGATCAACGCGGCACCAAAATACGGCAACGATGTGGATGATGTCGATCAGTTGCTGGTACGTGCCTATCAGACCTATATCGACGAACTGAAGCAGTATCACAACACCCGCTTTGGCCGTGGCCCGATCGGTGGTACCTACTATGCGGGCACCTCCTCCATTTCGGCCAACGTTCCGTTTGGTGCTGCCACCATGGCTACTCCAGACGGCCGTAAAGCGCATACGCCATTGGCAGAAGGGGCTAGCCCGGCCTCCGGCACCGACCATCTAGGCCCAACGGCGGTGTTCAACTCGCTGAGCAAACTGCCCACCGAGTCGATTCTGGGTGGCGTGTTGCTGAACCAGAAGCTGAACCCGTCCACGCTGGAGAACCCGCGTGACCGCGAAAAGCTGATGCTGATGCTGCGCACTTTCTTCGAGGCTTACCATGGCTGGCACGTGCAGTATAATATTGTGTCACGGGAAACGCTGTTGGCCGCCAAGCAACATCCTGACCAATATCGCGATTTAGTGGTACGCGTAGCTGGATATTCTGCCTTCTTTACCGCATTATCCCCAGATGCGCAGGATGACATTATCGCGCGTACCGAACATACTCTTTAACCAGTGAATCGTTGCGGTCACCCTTTGGTGGCCGCCTATCAGGCCGCTATGAATTCAAGACAACAAACCATTTTGCAGTTGGTGAATGACCGCAGGCGCATCAGCGTTGGCGAGCTGGCGCGCGCCTCTGGCGTTTCTGAGGTGACGATCCGCCAGGATCTCAATCTGTTAGAAAAACGCAGCTATCTGAAACGCGTTCACGGTTCTGCCGTTGCGCTGGAAAGCGACGACGTTGATGCCCGCATGATGTCCAACTTCACGCTTAAGCAGAAGCTGGCACAATATGCTGCATCGCTGGTCAACGATGGCGAAACCATCTTTATCGAGAGCGGTAGTGCCAACGCCCTGCTGGCCCGCTATCTGGCCGAGCGCAAGCGCGTCACGCTGATCACCGTCAGCCATTACATCGCCCATCTGCTTAAAGAGACCGACTGCGATGTGATCGTACTCGGCGGCATGTATCAGAAAAAGAGTGAAACCGTGGTTGGCCCGTTAACCCGCATGTGTATCCAGCAGGTGCACTTCAGCAAGGCGTTTATCGGGGTGGATGGCTATCATGCGGAAACTGGCTTCACCGGCCGGGATATGATGCGTGCCGACGTGGTCAATGCGGTATTAGCCAAAGGCGTAGAGAACATTGTGCTGACCGACTCGTCAAAATTTGGCCAGATCCAACCTAATCCATTGGAGCCAATGAGCCAGATTGGGCGGGTGATCACCGATTCACGCATCGCCAATGACTACCAGCAATTGCTCAAACGGCAAGGTATCAAGTTGGATCTGGTTAACGAATAACGGCTGCGGGGCCCTTCGGCCCCGTGGTGAGGTTACTGCCCGTAGTAGGCATGCGCACCGTGCTTGCGCAGATAGTGCTTGTCCAGCAGGGTCTGCTGCATATTGCCCAACCCAGGCGCTAACTGGCGCGAAAAGATCCCCATATAGGCCAACTCTTCCAATACGACGGCGTTATGCACCGCGCTGTCAGCATCTTTTCCCCAGGCAAATGGACCGTGGGAATGCACCAGCACCGCAGGTATCTGGGCAGCATCCAACCCGCGCTCTTTGAAGGTTTCGACGATCACCTGCCCGGTTTCCCATTCATAACGGCCGTTGATCTCTTCGTCCCGCATTAGCCTAGTACAGGGAATATCACCATAGAAGTAGTCTGCATGTGTCGTTCCCCAGGCGGGGATGGCTAATCCGGCCTGTGCCCAAATGGTGGCGTGGCGCGAGTGGGTGTGAACAATCCCACCCGCGGCAGCAAAGTTCAGGTACAGCACCCGGTGGGTATCCGTATCGGAAGAAGGCTTTTTACTCCCCTCCACCACCTTGCCGCTCTCCAGTTCCACCACCACCATATCCTCACGGGTCATGGCATCATACTCAACGCCGGAAGGTTTGATCACCATCAGCCCCTGCTGGCGGTCTACGGCGCTGACATTGCCCCAGGTAAAGGTCACCAGATGATGGCGCGGAAGTTGAAGGTTGGCTTCCAGCACCTGTTGTTTCAGTTCGTTGAGCATGATCTTGTCCTTGTGGCTTGGTCTGCGACTATTGTCAGCAGGCATGCCACTGGGCGGTATGGGATAGATCGCTAAAGACCACGTAAAGTTCTGCTGGATACACAAAGATGTGTGGCGGCTGATTCGGAATAATCGCCTGCCGACCCGGGCTAAATTAAGACTATTTCCCTATTTATCCCTCGCCAGAGATTTATACTGAAACAAGGCGAAAAAACCGCCCTGATTTTTTAATTGCCCTGTTTTGTGCAATAAATGCCATTTTTTATTTCAAGGGCGTCTGGAAGACAGTCTCAGGCCAGTTTGCTGATTACTGCCTATACTAAAGCTGTGCTATGCCAGTTAAGTCGTTCCATATAGCCGATTTTAAGGAGAATTTATTATGATCATTAATCAACGTTTTGCCACTGCTGCAGTGGTGATTACCCTGGCTCTGTCGCTGAGTGCCTGTTCGAATATGTCTAAACGTGACCGCAACACGGCGATTGGTGCTGGTGCAGGTGCGGTAGGCGGTGCGGTGCTGACTAACGGCAGCGCGTTGGGGACCGTCGGCGGTGCCGCTGTTGGTGGCATCATCGGTCACCAGGTGAGTAAATAAGCCGCGGCTTGCTGATACCTCTGCCAATAGGCTAGCAAAAGCTTGGTGCTTTGACGTCTAATCGAAAATACTTTCAGGTCTATTAACACGTTGTTTTTGACGAACGCTGCCGCAGTAACTTCACTACGGCAGCGTTTATCCATATTATTAACCACCAGCCAGTTTCACCTTCATTCCCTTGGCTTCCAGCAGTTGCTTAAGCAGGTCGCGTTTGTCGCCCTGGATCTCGATCACGCCATCCTTCACCGAGCCGCCACAGCCGCATTTCTTTTTCAGTTCAGCAGCCAGTTTATCCAGTGCCGCATCATCCAGATCGACACCGGTGATCAGGCAAACCCCCTTGCCTTTTCTGCCGCTGGTCTGGCGTTGAATACGCACGATGCCATCGCCTTTGGCGCGCTCCGGCTTGGCTTCTTCCTGCTTGATACGCCCGCTGTCGGTGGAGTACACCAGGCGGCTATTATCATCATTCATGCTGGGTTCCTTACGCCAATGAGGCTCGAATAGCGCTGAGCGCTGCCGCTGGATCGGCGGATTGCGTAATCGGACGGCCAATCACCATATAATCAACTCCAGCGGCCAAGGCCTGCACCGGCGTCATCACGCGGCGCTGATCGCCTGCGGCACTGCCTTCAGGGCGAATACCAGGGGTAACCAGTTGGAACTGATTGCCACAGGCTGCTTTCAGGCGTGAAGCTTCCTGTGCAGAACAGACCACGCCGTCCAGGCCACAGTCGCGCGTCAGGCGAGCCAATCTTTCCGCCTGCTCTGCCGGGCTGAGTTCGATACCAATAGCGCGCAGATCTTCCGCCTCCATGCTGGTGAGAACGGTTACGGCAATCAATAGCGGTGCATCCGCGCCATAAGGCAGCAGCGCCTCTTTGGCCGCGTTCATCATGCGAGCACCACCGCTGGCATGTACGTTCACCATCCATACGCCCAACTCCGCCGCAGCGGCTACGGCATGTGCCGTGGTGTTAGGAATATCGTGGAATTTCAAATCGAGGAAAACCTCAAATCCGCGCTGATGCAGATCGCGAACGATCTCAGGCCCGAACAGGGTGAACATCTCTTTACCCACTTTTAGCCGACAATCTTGCGGATCGATGCGGTCGGCAAAGGCCAATGCGGCGGAACGGTCAGCGTAATCCAATGCCACGATGATGGGCGATGATTTTAAGTCATTGTTATTTGAATTATTTTCAGACTTCATAGCTTCTACCTTGTGTGAAATGGACATGATGAGTAAGCCGCCAGCAAAACTGACCGCCGCATTCTACATGCCAGACAGCGGAAATCCCAGTCACGCAACCCGTTGCCGTTACGTAATGTTAACGCAGCGTTGGTCATCGACTGTCAATAACCCCCTGCGCCCTTAACTCAGGGTGAGTAAAACGCGGTAAAGAAGCGCAAATTGTTAATCAAATAATTTGATTAACATGCTCAAGCCTATCCGATTTCATCCGTTTATAAATGCTCTATTTTTCAATACATCGAAAGCGGAAACACTTTCACCCTCAAAACTAAATTGGAGATACTCATGAAAGGCATCAAATATTTTGCAGCAGCTACCGTTCTGGCCCTAACCTCATTTGCCAGCGTTGCCGCTGAGCCGGTCAGCCAGCAACAGGCACAGAAACTGACCGAAGTTGGCGTAGTTTCTGCCAGCGGTGTTACCACGCTGAGCAGCCTGGAAGCCAAGCTGGCGGCCAAAGCCGAAGCCCAAGGCGCTAGCAGCTACCGTATTGTCGCCGCCGGTGGTAACAACATGCTGCATGGCAACGCGGTCATCTATAAATAAGCTCGAGCCACCCTCTAGATTATCTGAACGGGCGCTGCATTCGGCGCCCATCCTCTACGACACCACATCCCACCTGTTTTTATTCTGGTACCAACTTGCGGCAGACATTCAGTACCAATTGCCGCAGCCAACGATGAACCGGATCCGCCTCGGCACGTGGGTGCCACAGCTGCGATATCGTAATCGGGCTGGTGGTTACCGGCAGTTCAAAAGCCCAGAGTGTCGCTACGCCTCCATCAATAGTGGTCACCGGTTGATTGATCAGGAATGAGGCAGGCACCAACGCCACCAAATCAGACTCCTGAGCTACGGCCAAGGCAGCTGGAAAACTCGGCACCACCGCGGCAATGTTGCGCCGCAAACCTAGTTCAGCCAATGCTTCGTCTACCGGGCCGTAGATGCGTTCCCGTCGGGAAGCGACAACATGGCCCAAAGCGGCATACTGGCTGGCCGTCACCTCTGGTTCCCGCGTCAACGGATGCCCCGCTCTCACCACACCAACGAAGCGATCTCTGAACAGCGCCTGCAGGCGTATTTCTGGTCCCATGCTCCCCAAAACACCAATCTCAAGATCAACCAGACCTTCACGCAGATGCTTTGAGGTTTTCTCTGGCTTGGGCGAAAAACGCAGGCGCACCAAAGGCGCTGCCTTCGCCGCTGCCGCAATCAGTGAAGCTCCAAATGCCTCCACAAACCCCTCATTGGCACGAATGATAAAGGTTCGTTCCAGCGTGGCTAGGTTCAATTCTGTGGCCGAAGGGCGTAGCACCGAGCGCGCCGCAAATAAGGCATTTTGCGTACGTTCCCGCAAATCTTCAGCGTAAGGCGTCAACACCATGTGCCTCCCTGCACGCACCAGCAAGGGATCTTCGGTAACGGTGCGTAGCCGGGTGAGCGTGCGGCTCATGGCTGAAGCGCTTAAACCAAGACGACGCGCAGCACCAGCCACGCTGACTTCAGCAAGCAACGCATCAAGGGCGATAAGTAAATTGAGATCGGGTTCAGTCATGGCTCATAGTATCTCGACCAGATAAATGAGGAAAGCGTGGCGCGTTTGTATAGCTCACTTATGTTACAAAATTATTAAATTTTTATTACACACTAGACAGATCTGCACGGCTGACTTAGCTTGATGGTAACCTCCCGCGTAAAAGGCAGCAAAATGAGCGAGATATCTACACTGACCATCAAGATCCCTCTGGCACTGAAAGAGCAAATCAAGGCGATTGCCTTGGAGAACCAGCTTTCATTGAGTGCGGAGGTTTGCCAACGGCTGGAACATAGCTTCGAAGTCCCGGCCAAAGCCAGCAAGAAAGCGGCTCCGTTGCATCATGACGATATCGATAACCAAGGTACCGAAGAGGAGGTTGAACAACCTCTTAGCCAGAAAGAGCTGAAGAAGCTGCGCCAACTGCTGAAAGGCGGCGCGAAAGGCAGCAAGAAAAAATAAGGCGAAATGAATTTGTAGGCGATGAGCATTAACTCAGTGCTACCCCTCTCCCACAGGGAGAGGGAACCGACCGAGTTGGGATGAGGCGCAATTATTGCCCATCTAGCCCGCGTATAGGTTTAACCGAAGACCAGGCCCGGCACGAAGGGCAATGCCAGTAAAGTGAATGGGCGGTAAAGCCGCATTTGTGGCAGCGGTAGCGCGGTTTGGTGCGGATCTGCTCGCCCACCATATCCCGCAGCAACAGCAGACTTTCTTTGGCGCGCCCGTCTTCTGCATCAGCCAGATGATAATCCATCAGGCGATAAAACACGCGCATGGTCGGATGGCGCTGCAACTGGCGATTGATGTACACCTGCACCACATCGCTCCCTTCCTTCTGCTCGATCACTTCCGCCAGCATCAACTCCGCCGTGGCACCGGTATTCTCCGCCACACAACGTTTGAGGAAGTCTGCCCAGTCTTGCTCTTGTTGAGGCAAGTGCTGGTAGCATTCCTGCAGCATCGGCAATGCTTCGCTGACCAACTCCTTGTCTTGATCCAATACGCGCGTCAGCGTTTCTACCGCCTTGGCATACTCCTCTTGCGCCATGAAGATACGCCCAACCATGATTGACACGCGAGCGCACTGTTTATCCGCCGAGGCCGCGCGCTTGAGCAGGCCCATCGCCTTATCCAGGTCATCGCTGCCCATCGCCTGCAGGGCCAGCTCACAATAAAAATGTGCGATCTCTACGCGCTGCTTTTCCTTACCCAGCTTGACCAGCTTTTCTGCTACTTCGATGGCTTTCTGCCAGTCGCTGGTGGCCTGGTGGATCACCAGTAATTGCTGCAGCGCGGAAACACGGAAGTCTTCTTCATTGATTAACTGGCTGAACATGTCCTCGGCGCGGTCATACAACCCGGCGGCCATATAGTCACGCCCCAGTTGCTGTATCGCCAGCAGACGCTGTTCGAAGGTTAGAGAAGCGCTTTCCATCAAGGCCTGATGGATGCGGATGGCGCGATCGACCTCACCACGAGAGCGGAACAGATTGCCCAACGTCAGATGGGCTTCAACGGTATTGCTGTCCTCTTTCAACATGTCGAGAAACAGATCGACCGCTTTATCCTGCTGGTTGGAAAGCAGGAAGTTAACCCCAGCCACGTATTCACGCGACAGGCGGTTAGCTTCCTGTTGTTTATCCTGCTGAGCACTTCTGCGCCCCATGTACCAACCGTACGCGGCAGCTACAGGCAGCAACAGAAACAGCAGCTCTAACATAACAGATTATTCCTTGCTGACTGCGGGCAACGGTGCCGGCTCGACAGGTGCTTCGAGTTGCAGTTCCAGCCTTTTGATTTTCCGCTCTGCACGCCCAAGAGCGATACGTGTGCGCAGATAAAATAACCCACAAATAATCCAACCCAGCACAAAGCCAGCACCAAACAGGGTGGCCAACAGGGTTGATACCGGATATTCGCCCTGAGCAACCAAATAGTTAAACGTCACCACCTGGTCGTTATGCGCGCCCAGCGTGACTGAAGCCACGAATATCACCAGAACCAATAAAAAAATAAGTAAATATTTCACATTCTTTCCCGCAATGCCGAGTGAATCGGATGAACTCTACCCTCAAGGCCACAAACCGGAACCCAATACAGGGTTTGCAGCCCACGGGTAATTGCCGCTAAGTGGCGTCCCTATGACTTAAGTTAGCATTTCCCGTCGTAGCAGGGAAACCCTGGCAGACGATAAAACCGTAGATCTGCTGGGATATTCAGCAAGAAATGCAGCGCCTGAGCAAATTAATGAGAAAGCTTCTCAAAAATACGGGTTTGATAAGATATGGGGGCGAAAGAACAGATTGCAATGCAGGGTAAAAACCAGCGTTGATGCGGCCCTGAGTTAGAGCCGCTAAAGTGTGACAACGTCACGCTAGGACATAATCAAACCACCATCCACGTTGATGGTCTGCCCGGTAATATAGCAGGCATCGTCAGAGGCCAGAAACGCCACCAACCCGGCCACATCTTCAGGTTGCCCTGCTCGTTTGAGGGGAATGCCTTCCACCCACTCCGCCATCAACTCCCCTTTGCCGTAACGTTTTTCCGGGGTACTGAGAATTTCGCCCCACACGCGATCATTATATTCCCACATCTCGCTTTCAATAATCCCCGGGCAGAACGCATTGACGGTGATGTTATGGCAGGCCAGTTCCAGCGCTAGGCTCTGCGTGATGCCAATCACCCCCATTTTGCTGGCGGCGTAATGCGGCGTATAAATGAATCCGTTACGTCCCTGACCGGAAGAGGTGTTGATCAACCTTCCACTGCCCTGCTTCACCATATATTTAGCGGCTTCGCGGCAGCATAGCCACACGGCAGTAGTATTGACCGCCAAAACCTTTTCAAAGTCGCTTTTGGGCATTTCATCAAAGCGATCGATGGTGATCACCCCGGCATTCTGGATTGATACGTCAATACGGCCAAAGGTCTCCCAGGCTTGCCGATACATATCGCTAACCTGTGCCTCATCGGTCACGTCCAGTTTTACCGCAACAATCTGCACCGGATACCGCTGACGTAGCTGTTCGGCCGTTTCAAAAATGCGATCGCTGTTCGATGCCACCACCAAGTTGGCCCCACGCGCAGCAAAGCGTTCTGCTATGCCCGCACCGATGCCCCGGCAAGCGCCGGTCACTACTACCGATTTACCGTTAAATTGCTGTTTCATGCTGCTCCCTCGGTTACGCAAAATATCGATTCTGGTTGCCATAGCGTGCGTTGCACCGCCAGCTGCCAGCCCAGATAACTTTCTTTCAGCAACAGGTGCCGCTGCATATCAGGTTGGAATTCGTCATGTTCGGGCAGCAACGCCAGCAACTGCCTGTCTGACAACGCAAAGCGTTGCCGCATGGCCAACAGTGCGGCCCCGATGGCCGAAAGCTCCGGCGTATTGCTGCGCGCGACCGGGCAACCCAGCAAGTCGGCCTGGAATTGCATCAGCCAATCGTTACGGCTTGGTCCACCATCGGCCATCAGGCATTGCAGTTGGAACCCCGGATGCTGACGGAGTGCCCCGATCACATCGGCGATCTGATAGGCCACCGCTTCCAACGAGGCACGGATCACATGAGCACGCTGAGTCCCCCGACTTAGGCCGCAGATCACTCCACGAGCACGGTCATCCCACCAGGGAGCGCCTGTGCCGGTCAGGGCAGGAACAAAGTAGACCCCTTCGGTACTTGCAACGCTGGCTGGCAGCTCACTGAGTAAACGCTGCTCGGTGAGCTCCGTGTGCGTAATGCCCAACATCCAGGCAACGGCGTCCCCGGTATGGGGAATGTTGCCCTCAAGGGCATATTGCGAGCGGTTTCCATCGTGCCAGGCGATAGTCGTAGCCAGTTGGGTGATGCCGTGACAGAGATCGTCTACCGGGGCCATCACCGAAGATCCGGTGCCGTAGGTCGCCTTGACCCTGCCCGCCAGTCCTAAGCCATGCCCATACAGCGCGGCATGGGAGTCGCCAATCATGGCGCAGATGGGAATACCGTCGGCGATCCCTTCCACCCCGTGTGTGACGCCAAAATTATGGCTTGAAGGGCATACCTGCGGCAGCGCCAGTTCGGGAATGCCGAATAACTTGAGCATGCCCTGGTCCCAATGCCCGGTAGACAGATTAAGTAATTGCGTGCGGGCCGCATTGGAACGATCGCAACAAAACTGCTGGCCACCGGTCAGATGCCACAGTAACCAGGCATCTACCGTGCCCAGACACACCTCGCCCTTTTCTGCCCGCAGTTGCCCTTGTGGCGTATTGTCCAGCAGCCAACGCATTTTAGAGGCGGAAAACAGCGGGGCTACGGGTAACCCGGTAACCTGACGGATAAAGTCGTCTTGTTTATCGCGGCGTAATTGATCGCAAAATGCGGCACTGCGTGAACACTGCCAGGTGATGGCCGGGCCGATCGGCTGGCCATCATGACGATACCAGCCCATTGCCGTTTCACGTTGGTTGCTGATGGCGATGGCAGCAACGCGGTTCTCACCGACCTGGGCAATCGCCTCGCGTAGCACCGTCAGCGAGGCTTCCAGCAGGGCTTCTCCGCGCTGTTCCACCCAGCCCGCGTGTGGCGTTAGTAACGTCAGAGGTCGGCTGCTGGTGGCAATCACCTTACCCGCTGAATTCACTACTATTGCTTTGGCATTGCTGGTTCCCTCATCCAATGCCACCACACAATCGCGCTTATCCATGGCTCACCTCGGCCAGCGGCTGTGCCGCTTTCTTTTCATGGCGCTGCATCAGGGTCACTTTGCTCTGCAACCGCTGCTGGAACTGATCAATTACCACGGCGGTCACGATCACCAGCCCTTTGATCACCATCTGCCAGAATTCGCTGACGCCCAGCATCACCAGGCCGTCCGCCAGGAACACGATAACAAACGCACCAATGATCGAACCAAACACCCGCCCGCGACCACCGCTGAGCGCGGTACCGCCTAGCACCGTTGCCCCGATGGCGTCCATTTCAAACATGTTGCCGGTCATCGGGTGCGCCGTTTGCAACTGCGAGGCGATAACCAGCCCAACCAGAGCGGCACACATACCGGAAAAGGCATAAACAAACATCTTCACTTTGACGATCGGTACGCCGGAAAGCCGGGCCGCCGACTCATTGCCGCCAATGGCGTAGATGTAGCGGCCCAGTGGCGTTTTCTTGGTGATATAAATCCCCAATAACACCACTACCACCATCAGCCAGATCGGATTGTAAATGCCCAGGAAGGTGCCGGAGCCCAACGTGGCAAATCCGGTATTCCCCAGCGATTCCACCCCCACCAGATTGGGGTAGGTTTTGCCGTCTGCCGTCAACAACGCCGCACCACGGGCCACATACATTGCCCCCAGAGTGCAGATAAATGGCGCCACCCCCAGTTTGGTGATCAGGGTGCCGTTAACCAGGCCGATAGCGATCCCGGCAATGGCAACCACGATGAATACTTCGTACACATTGAGAAATAACAGGTTGCCGCCACCAATCGGGATGCCCACGGTCAGCAATGCGCCAGCGATCATGCCGCAAACACCGGCCACCGCCCCCACCGAAAGGTCAATGCCACCGGTCAGGATCACCAGCGTCATCCCCACGGCCAGTAACCCGGTAATGGCCACGTGCTGAGTCATAATCAGCAGGTTGGACACCGTCAGGAAATTGGGCACCATGCTGCTGAAAAACAGCACCACCAGCAGCAAGGCGATAAAGGTGCGCGCCTGCAGCAAATACATGTACAACCGGTATTTGGTTTGCATCTTGTTATCCTTAAGCATGAGGGGTTGAAGCATGGATCAGTAGTTCTCGGTCGGCCTGTTCACGGGGAAGATCGGCCGTGAGCTTGCCATCGGCCATGACCATCACCCGATCGGCCAGCGACATCACCTCATCCAGTTCAGAGGACGAAAACATCACCGCCAGCCCCTGGCGCGCCATGGCCCCGATCAGGTGATAAACGTCGGTTTTCGCTCCTACATCGATCCCGCGTGTCGGTTCGTCAAGAAATACCACCTGCGGATCGGTCAACAGCGCCTTGCCCAGCACCACCTTCTGTTGATTACCGCCACTCAGTGAGGTGACGGGCAATCCCGCGTCGCTGACCTTGATTGCCAGCTTTTCGATCATCCCGTTGACGATAGCGGTTTCACGTTGATCGCCGATCGGCTTGATGGCATTGCGTCCCAGGCTGGACAGTGTCATGTTGGCCTGGATCGACATCATCTGCACAAGACCTTCCGCTTGCCGGTCTTCCGGCACCAGTGCCATGCCGCCGCGCATCCGATCGCCAAAGCTGGTGCGCTCCACATTCTTGCCGTTAAGCAGGATCTGGCCGGAGGTTTGGCGCATCACACCGTTGATCACTTTGAACAGTTCGGTTCGCCCAGCCCCCAGCAAACCATAAATGCCAATCACCTCCCCCCGACGCACCGAGAAACTCACGTCGTTCAAGCGGTAACCGCCATTCTCATGCGGCAGCGTCAGACCGCTCACCCGCAGCACTTCTTCGCCCTTTTCTGCCGGGACATAATCAAAGTGTTTTTTCTTCTCGCCGACCATTTTTTCAATGATCCAGGGAATGCTGACGTTGGCGATTTCCTCCGCCGCCACAAAGCGGCCATCGCGGAATACCGTAACCCGATCGCCAATCTCCATCAGTTCTTCCAACCGATGAGAAATGTAGATCAGCGTTACCCCGCGTTTTTTCAGATCGGCAATCACCTTGAACAAGGTACGAACTTCCACCTGACTAAGTGCCGAGGTTGGCTCGTCCATGATCAGTACTTGCGTATCCTTCGCCAGAGCGCGGGCGATTTCGACCAGTTGTTGATGGCCAATCGCCAAACTGCCCAACAAGGTATGAGGATCGACATTCAATTCCAGCCGCTCCAGCAGGGTTTTGGCCAACTGGTACTGATAGTCCACGTTGATCCGGCCACGCTGGAAAAACTCGTTGCCCATAAAGATGTTGTCCATTACGGACATGTTGGGGAACAGGTTCAATTCCTGAAAGATGATGCTGATACCGTGCTTTTCCGCCTGGTGCGTGGAGTGCAGGTCGATCTCCTGCCCCTCCAGCTCAATACTGCCGGAAGAAGGCCGCTCCACTCCCGCCAGCAGTTTCATCATGGTGGATTTACCAGCACCATTTTCACCAATCAGCACGTTGACTTTATTGCGAAACACCTGGTAGTTGACGCTGTCGAGCGCCGTGACGCCGGGATAGCACCGCGAAACGTTATGGGTCTGGATAATGACAGGGTTACTCATAACCGCTCCTCAGGGTTGGATACGTACCGGCGTGATCAGCAAAGGGGGCGCAGGCAGTTGCCAACTGGTGAACACGCCATAGACGGTGATCTTATCGCCCACCTTTGGGGTAAAACCTGCCAGTTCGGCCATCGACGCCTGATTAATGGCTTTGGCAAAATCCCCAAACAGGGTCTGATCGTTAAAATCGCCATAGCCCAGGCCACGATAGCTGTCGCGCAATACCGTGCCGCGGTACACGGGGCCAATCTGCACCTCCACGCTTTCGATCGGGCCAGTGGCGAGTTTGAGCGTCAGGCGGCCACTGCGAGATTGCGTATTGATGGCCACAATTTCCCCACTGACCTGGGTGCTGAAATGGCAAGGGAACTCCGGTTGAGCGCGATAACCCAATTGCTGACAGGCGGTGTCAAAATCCTTGGCCTGTTCAATCTGGGCGATCAAGTTTGCCAGCGGCACGGCACTTTTCATCACCTGCGGCACCATCTGCTCATGGTAAATCGCCCCGGCCTGCGCCAGATGCGGATTTACCGGGCTTTGCAGCGCCGCCAACTCCTTTTGTGAAACAATGCGGCAACCGCTCAGAACCATGACAGCAGCCATTGCCAGCGCAATACGCTTGGACATAAAAACCTCCATTTACACCCCGCCGTAACGGGGTGTAAAAATTGCCATGACCCTGTTGGTTACTGCTTATAGTTGAACTCGTTGACGTTGCTGGCATTTTTCTGGTCGATCAGAATGCCGCGGAACATGATACGTTCCTTGCCGGTGTAACTACCGGACTTGAAATAGCCATCGAGGATCTCGACGCCCTGGCTGGCAATCGCCTGGGCTTGCAGCATCACGCTGGCATACAGGCTGCCATTGAGGATCGCATCACGCTCATCGTTGCTGCCATCGATACCCACCACGGTCACATCCGTACGTCCTGCCGCTTTCAGTGCGGCCACCGCCCCCAACGCCACTGGCCCGTTACCACAGATCACACCTTTGATATCCGGCTGCGCCTGCAAAATGCTGTCCATGATGCGTTTGCCCTCCAGCAGGTTACCTTTGGCATCCTGCCGCGCTACGCTGACCATTTCAGGATACTGATCGATGACGTTGTGGAAGGATTGTGAGCGCGTCACGCAGTTGTTGTCGGCCAGGTTGCAGGTCAGCTCGGCGTATTTGCCGGTTTCCCCCATTTTCTCAACGAACTGGTTGGCCACGTCGGAACCTGCCTGGAAGTTGTTATGGGTAATTTGCGCCAACGCTACCCCATCCACGGGGATTTCGCGGTTGATCAGCACCACCGGTATCCCCGCGTTCTTGGCCTGCTGCACCGCCGCAACGCTGGCCTGAGAATCGGCATTGTCCAGTACAATGCCCTGCACTTTGCGGCCAATAACCAGGCTGATCAGTTCCCCCTGGCGTTTTACATCTTCGCCATGGGAGAGCACCAGCGTGCTGTAGCCCAGCGCTTTGGCCTTGTTTTCGGCCCCTTTGGCTTCGGCAGAGTAATAAGGGTTATCCAGTGAGTTAACCAAAATGGCAATGGTGCCTTTTTCCGCGGCCTGAACGGGCATCAGGGTACAGCCAGCAAGGAGTGTCAGGTAAGCTGCTATCTTTTTCATGATGTTGTTCTCTTATCGTTGTGTTGAACATCGTCTGGTGTTGGCGTACCGATCGGTGCCGGTTACCAGATGGTAAAACCGCCGTCGATCATCAGGTCCGCACCGGTGATCATGTCGCTGCCGTTACTGGCGAAGAACAGGATTGCCGCTGCAATTTCATCGGTATAAGCAAAGCGCCCCAGCGGGATCAGTTTTTTCATTTCCTCGCCCTTCTCCCCCCGCCAGGCTTTCTCACCCATCGGCGTCAGTACCACGGTTGGCGATAAGGTGTTGACCGTGATCCCATGTGCGGCCCACTCTTTAGCCATCACCTTGGTCATGCCCAGCAGCCCCGCCTTGGCCGAGGTATAGGCACAGTGGTTATCAATGGCGATAGAAGCGGCCTGAGAGGCGATATTGATGATCTTGCCGCCGTGCCTGGCCACGATCAGACGCTGAGCGAAGGCCTGTGAACATAAGAATGGCCCGGTGAGGTTGACGGCAAGATGCTGTTGCCATTCGCTGAAAGCAATCTCGGTGGCAGGCTGCAAATTAACGTATCCGGCACAGTTCACCAGAATGTCCAACCGCCCCCAGCATTGCTGTGCCGCGCTAAAGGCCGTGGCCACCGATTGAGGATCGGCGACATCACAGACCTGATATGCGACCTTCTCCTCCCCCAGTTGCTGCTTTATCGCCGCTACTCTTTCCTGCTCAAAAGCCGGATACAGCAAAACCAACCTGGCACCTTTCTCCAGCAGCATCTGGTTGGCCGCCATGGCAATACCGCCAAGCCCACCGGTCACCACCGCCACTTTGCCAGCCAAGGACATCTGCGTATCGACACCGTAGCGTAAGTTGACGTCGTATTCGTTTTGGCTCATCGCACTCTCCTGTTATTTTTTCAACTGCTGATGCAAACCTGCGGCGTCGATCGCATATTGCTGGCGCAATGCGGCACGACTGCTGCTGTGGGTAAACTCATAGGCCGGTACGCCCAATGGAACGAATGTCTGGCGCAGTTGATGTTTGAGTAGCAGTTCGCTGATGATGGTGGCCAGCCCACCGCTGAGAACATGTTCTTCTATGGTGATCACACACTGGTGTTCACGCATTAACGCCACCACCGCCAATTCATCCAATGGCCACAACGAAGGTAGCGAGACCACTGTAGGATCGTCTCCCATCGCCAGCACTTTCATCGCCTCATGTGCCAGAGTTCCCAGGCAGAACACCACGCTGCCCGTCCCTTCGTGCAACACTTCTGGCTGCCCTGGGCGCAAGCGGTAGTCATCCCCATGCAGCAGTGGCAGTTTGTCGCTATCCATGCGGATGTAAGCCGGCCCTGGATTGGCGATCACGTGGCGCACAATCTCCGCCGCCTGCCGCCCGTCGGCCGGGGCATAAACCGCCAGATTGCCCAAGGTGCGTGCAATAGCGATGTCATTCATACAATGGTGAGTGGCACCTAGTGGGCCGTAACCAAAACCGGCGTTAAGCCCCAGCATCTTTACGTTGGTGGCCGAATAGCAGATGTCGTTCTTCATCTGTTCGTTTGAGCGGGCGAACAGGAACGGTGCGGCGTTGGCGGTAAACACGGTACGACCGCTGAGCGCAATCCCGGCAGCCATGCCCACCATGTTCTGTTCGGCAATACCGACGTTAACCACCCGCTCTGGATAGGCTTGTTCGAATGGGCCAATTTTTGAGGTTGACGTCGAGTCTGCCACCATCACAGTCAGATCGGCGCCAGCCTGTTGTTGTTCAATCAGCGTGGCGATCACTGCATCACGTAAATCCTGCATGATTAATCCTCCAGTTCTGCCAGCGCCTGCGCCAGCTGTTGAGCGTCAGGGACGGAATGGTGCCAGGCAGGAACATTGGTCATAAATGACACGCCATGCCCTTTCTCGGTATTGGCCAGGATCACCCGAGGCTTATCCTGTCCAGGACGAGTGATGGCTTCGATCAGCGCTTGCGGATCGTGTCCGTTACACTCGACCACCTCAAAACCAAAGGCTTGCCATTTATCGACCAGTGGTTCCAGCGGCATGATATCTTCGGTTTTGCCAGCCAGTTGCAGCCGGTTGCGATCGACAATGGCAATCAGGTTATCCAGTTTGAATTTGCTGGCGGACATGGCAGCTTCCCAGTTGGAACCCTCCGCCAGTTCACCATCCCCAAGCAGTACAAAGGCACGGCGATGCGCTCGGCCTGCCAGCTTGTTGCCCAATGCCAATCCGACGGCAATCGGCAGGCCATGCCCCAAACCACCAGAGTTGATCTCCACCAGTTCAGGCAGTTTTTGATGGATGGGATGCCCGGCCAGCAGGGTGTCGTCCCCCATGTACTGATCGAGTACCGCGGGATCAAGCAGCCCCATGGCGGCACAGCTACAATAAAAACCCCCGGCACCGTGGCCTTTCGACAGGATAAAACGATCCTGATCGGGGCGAGCCTGGGAGCGATCCATCACCGCCATATACAGCGTGCAGATGATGTCGATTTCTGACAGATCGGCACCGGTGTGGCCCTTGCCCGCTTTATGGTTCATGGTCACAACGTAGCGACGAGCCTGCCGCGCCGTTTGGTTAATCGTCTGAATGTCCATCATCACCTCATGTTGGCTTTTCGTTTCATCGCTCTGACACCATGAACAGCCGATAAAAACGAATCATTGATTTTCGAACGAAATCATATATCGCCAATTCGATAATTGCTGTGCAGTAGATCAAATTACAAACAAAAATGAATCGATAATTAAAAGCAAATAAAAACAGATAAATGGTGCTATTACGTCCATTAACATGAGCTAAAACCGGTTTTATTCTCTAGTTTATTAACTTTTCTGGCACTATCATTTTCAAACAAAAACCAATGACGTATCCCTAGTTATCAATGGCTTTATCACTGCAAGCGGGCTAAAATCCGGCACATCAGCGGTGATATCCGGCACCGGGCAGCCCACGGCACGCGAGGGAGTATTTCGATTGAAAAGCAAAAGTGAACAGCTGGCGGAAATGCAACACCGGCGGGAGAAGATCCTCGACATGATCCGTGAGGACGGCTCAGCCACGGTAAAAATGTTGACGGAAACCTTCAATCTTACCGAGGCCACCATCCGTACCGATTTACGCGTGTTACAACAGCAAGGATATGTGCAGCGCTTTCATGGGGGAGCCACGCTGGTTGATGGCAAACAAAATACCCATGCGCTGCTGTTGGAGCGGCAGATCAATCTGACGGAAAAGGATCGTATTGGGGAGTTGGCGGCAAGCTTTATCGAACCGGGCGATACCATCATTCTGGACTCGGGTACCACTACCACTGCGATTGCCAACCACCTTAGCCATATCAAAAAGCTTTCGGTGATCACCACAGGGGTCAATATCGCCTTACAACTCGGCGGCGAACCAGGCGTAAACATTCTGCTGACTGGTGGTACGTTCAAATTCCCAACGCTGTCGACCTCCGGGGACAAGGCCGCCAGCTTCTTCGAAAATGTTTTGGCGCAGAAACTGTTTCTGGCTACAGCCTGCATTTCACCGCGCCTGGGGCTGAGTTTTCCCAGTGAAACCGATATCAAGGTCAAGATGGCGATGATTAACGCGGCCACTACGGTGTATGTGGTGGCGGACTCCAGCAAAATCGATAAGGTTTCGATGTTTGCACTGCCCTGTGACTGGAGCCATATCAACTACTTGATCACCGATGCAGGGATCAGTCCTACGGCGGTGCAGGCATTTGAAAAGTTGGGAGTGAAAGTGCTGATTGCAGGTGCCTGAACAGGCACCTGAAAATTACTGCTCGCGTTCCCGCTCGCCGATTTCCTGCTGCTCCTGCGGGGGAATGGTGAGTGGCCCAAACCAACGCTGAGTCAGCCAACTGGCCAGGGTAACCAGCAGCCAGCTAATGACAATCGCCATCGCCAGATCCCGCGGCCAATGCATGCCGAGCATCAGGCGGCTCGCCATCACACCAAACGCCCAAATCATCAACACCGCGACGGTTTTATAATGCCGTCGTGGCCACAACAGCCCGATCCCCAGCAATGCCCACATAGCGGCAAACATCGTGTGGCCTGAAGGAAACGAGAAGCCGGTTTCAAACTGCCAGTGTTTGCTCAACCATTCAGGCACCAGCGCCTGGTCCAGCAACTGCTCTTTGACCAGGGCGCTACGCTGCTTCCTGTCCAACGAGTAGAAGTATTTTTCATCAATCTGATGGGTCGACTCCAGCCACACGACAAACGGCCGCGGTGCCTGTACCTGCTCTTTGATGGAGGATTTGACCGCCTGGCCAATCCCGATCGCCGCAGACAACAGGATGAACAGCCCCACCGCCGCTTTCAGCCGAAAGCGCAGACACCACAGAAACCAGGCCGACAGGATCAGGCTGGTGAGAATACCCCAGGGCGCAGTGACGGTTTCCGTCACCCAGAACAGCGCTTTTAACAGGCCGTCATTACCGCCGGGTTGCCAGTGCCAGCCAAAAAGCCAGACCGCCAGCGGCAACAACATCAGCACAATCGCTCCGCCCGCCGTGCGTTTTGCTATCTTTAACATCCCATTATCCTTCCACTGTGGTTAACACGCAGTGTAACAATCTTGCTAACTCAGCAAAACAAGAGAAATTAGATAGATAAATGACCTATTGCAACAATAGGAGCGGTAAAACGCCATATGCTGCTTTGCTGAGCACCGCTCGGCCACAAGTTATGGCAAAATAGCCGGTAAAGAATGAAATAGCGATCGTCGCCGTCTGTTTTAATGCTGGTCAGTCCCCTGTTCCAGTCGTAGGATGCACGCAGCGATTTGACAGGTAGTGTTTTTGGAGAGTGACATGCAGCTTAAACGTGTGGCGGAAGCCAAACTGCCAACACCATGGGGTGATTTTCTGATGGTGGGGTTCGAAGAACTGGCCACCGGGCACGATCATCTGGCACTGGTTTTCGGCGATATTACCGGCGAAACACCGGTCCTCTCACGGGTTCATTCCGAATGTCTGACCGGTGATGCGTTGTTCAGCCTGCGCTGTGACTGCGGTTTTCAACTGGAAGCCGCGTTGGAACAGATCGCCGAGGAAGGCCGTGGCATTCTGCTGTACCACCGCCAGGAAGGCCGTAATATCGGTCTGTTGAACAAGATACGCGCCTATGCCTTGCAGGATAAAGGGGCGGACACAGTGGAAGCCAACCATCAGCTAGGCTTTGCCGCCGATGAGCGAGACTTCACACTGTGCTCCGATATGTTCAAACTGCTGGGGGTGGATGCGGTGCGCCTGCTGACCAATAACCCGAAGAAGGTCAAGATCCTGAGCGAAGCGGGCATTAATATCTCCGAGCGCGTGCCATTGATCGTTGGCCGTAACCCGAAGAACGAGCGTTATCTGGCCACCAAGGCCGCTAAAATGGGCCACTTGCTGGACAAAAAATAGCAACAAGGGCGCCTTTTGGCGCCCTTGTTCTCTCTACAGCATTTTACGGATAACGTAGTGCAGAATGCCGTCGTTCTGGTAATAAGTCAGCTCATTGCCGGTATCAATGCGGCAACGGGTATTCACCACCACCTTCCGGCCATCGGCATAGGTGATATTAACCGGAACCGTCTGGCCGGGTTGCAACGCCTGCAAACCACTCACGTCATTCAGTTCCTCC
>DWRE01000085.1:0-25283 GCA_018251075.1 Metardaris cosinga cedra | reverse complement strand
GAGGTACACCAGGCTGCCGTCAGCAATGCTGTCCGGTACATTGACCTGCATGTCATTGCCAAAGCTGTCGATCAGACGTCTTCCGACGACCTTTCCAACCAACGCTGAATGCCGGCTCTGTGCCAACAACGCGGCCATCAACCCAGGTTGGTCCGGCTGGTAGACATACACACGGTCAGCTTGCAGCACATTGTGCAATTCAGGTAGGGATGACCAGCCGAAGGCGCTGTCCGTGATAACGCCGTCTTTTTGAGAAGGGTTGTTATAGCGCCAGTCATTGATGTCATTGATGTAACGGACAGTTTGAATAGCCCGCTGGCTCAACGTGCTATCTTGCAGCTGCGCACCTGTTTGGTCATGAGGTGGTATGTTGACCCATACCAATAGCCCTAGAAATACCGAGAGCAACCAGTAAGTCATCGCACAACTCCCCAAATCAGGATCCAGAATACGGAGCACAGAACTATCACGGTGATGATCACCTTGCCGCGATTACTCATTTGTACCTCCAGAAATTAAGGCTGCGAATGCAACCTCTTGGACAGAGGGGTATGGAACCTATTGACTGACCATCAGTGGATTTCCTTGTCGTCAACGGAAATGACGCACTGAGCATGGCGAATGCCGGCATACAATGGCACTTTCGCCGTCCCGTACAAGGTAAACAGGCTATTCAACGCATCACGGAAACTGCCTTCAAATTGGAGCGGTGCATCGATACGGTAATTTGTCGATGTCAGCCAGGCTACAGTCCAGTTAGCCACTCCTGGAGTAGAGCACTTCTCAGCGGCTGACCAACTGAATAGGGTATCTTTCAGCGTACTACCCGCTTCGATCCGCCAGACTTTAGGAGTTGGCACTGCTTTTACTACCGGTACGGCCACATTTTTGGGCTGTGCTGGAGTTGATTTATCTAGCGTACCGTTGAAAGGATTACGCGAGCCTGTGGCGACGATCGCAGTCGGAGAGGATGGATTAGTCGCGTTCGCAGCTGTTTCTGGCTTGGCCACTATTTGTGTATTGACCGATTTGGTCGCAAGCATTGGTGTGCCATACGCCACGGAGACCTGTTTCTTAGGCCAGTCAATCAAAGCTACCCATCCATGTTGGCGTAATAATTCGTCGAGAACGTACGGCCACTGGTCGTTAGCTTCGAGGGTTATCCGCTGCCTGGATTGCGTTTGAATATCGGCAGAGATTATTGCGGTCCAGCCTGCCGGGAGCACTTTATTCAGCGTCGCCTCTAGCCCCAGATTATGAGCTTTGACCCTGACCAGGGTAAAAGTCTCTGGTGTGCCGAGAGACTTGATCCGGGTTAACCCTCGCAACGTATCTGGCGCACTAGCTGTAGCCGTCGCTGGCGGTGTGGTTATGTTGGTTTTTGTCTGTGGGGAACGGACGGGTTGCATCATTGCGCTAGCTTGCTTCACGCTTTTTTGAGCCAACTCGATGTGTTGCAAGTTAGTACTTATCAGGGCATCCACGAATTGTCGGGCATCACTGTCAGCTGGCCGGTGGTTAGGCAAGCTGCAGCCACCCAATAAAACGGGAAGCAGCATGGATGTGTGAATGATTTTCATAGGTTTCATCAGGTAATGGAATAACCGCACCGCATGAGGCGTTGGGGAACGGTATTGCCTGGGTGACGAGGGTAAGGTTAACGGAGGTAGTCTTGTTGAAACTCTGCGATTCTTTCATCCGCTTCATCGATTAAATTACGCAAAGAGGTCAATGTACTGAGTGGCATTTTATCCGGGGTTTTGGCTCTAACTCGGCAGGCACGTTTGAACTGAATAACCCGCGCGGCCCGGCGGATATGCAATTCACGCAAATCCTTTTCGGTGACGGTGATACACATATCAATAATCCTCAGAGTTTATATCGGTATTTCCAAAGTGAGGGGGCACATTATCAATGATAACTCTCCTTTTTGAGGCTAATTGAGTTACTAGGTGGTTGCCATATGTCGTCCTTCCGTGGATTCCACTCGTTAGTCGTCAGCGAAGTGGTGCCGATGTGCAGTGTACGGACGAGTCGTCGGTTATCCAGCGCTAGCTCTAAGTGGGCCACCACGACTTGAAATCCTTCCATGTGAAATACTATTTCCGCATCTTCACTGATCTCTGCTGTGCTATTAAGCAGAAGCTGAAATGTCACAGGCAGTACCATGTTCCCGGTAGACTGGAATGCGTTTTCGGTTCGCGTCAGCTGAAGTGCATGTTTGCGGCGGTCTCGCCGTCGCTGCATCAGCTCAGCCGTTATGTTTTCCGGGAATCGGCAAACGGCAAGACGCCAACCCTTCTGTATCAGAGAGTTCAATGCGGAACGAAAACGGAACAGGTCGCAGTGTTCTGCAGCGAAGGCATGGTTCAGCAGGACGCCGAGGGTTCCATCGACCGAAACGGATTTATCGCTGGTTTCTAGTAATTGGCGCAACGAGGTGAACTCGGCATTCATACCTCGGAAACTGGGATGAGTGCGTGCTGTATCAAGCCAGTTCGAGATAAAGCGCCGGCGGGCTGTTTCCGAGGTGAAAGGCTTTTCCTGTTCGGCTGTACGAATTGCGATCAGAATGCACCAAAGCAGATGGTGGACTGAATTATCTGCAGAGTACAAAGGTTATCTCCTTTTGTGAGTTTGCGTACCGAATGCTGGCATTGTGCGTGCGGGAAGGAAAATTGGTGAAAAGAGCCCGGCAAGATCCGGGTTAGCTAAAAGTTGTTGAGGGTTGCAATTAAAACCCCACTAAACTGGGCTCAAATACTAGTTGCATCAGCAATGCCACTCTCGATACAGGGCGGGAATCTTGCTCCATGCGGAGAAGATACTGGTACTGCGCTGGAGTCAGCCATGTCTGGGAGGCCGCTTTCAGCTCATCCTGTGCCACCAAACTCAACTCCGGATCCGGATGAAGTTTCATCAGCCCTTGAACTACCGAGGGACGAAGCGGTGCAATCTGTGACCCATTCATAACAAAACTGCAGAAAGCTGAGTGACGGCGGATCGTATCCACGGTCTGTGTGGCTAAGTTGGCTTTAAGGAAAAAATACCCAGGAAAGAGTGGTGAGATTTGTTTACGCGAACAATTGATTTTATCAGTGCGGCGGATGGTTTTAATGGTCAGCGGTGTCCAGGGAGTGATGTGCTGGTCACTGAGCCAGTCGAAAAGTCTTTCGCGGTTTTTGCCTCCGGTAATGTATTGCGCAAGATACCAGCATTGTCCGTTAAGTTCTTCAATGTCCATCATGCTCTCGCCCGAACCGATCCCCCTAAGGGTTCATTCTGTATCCGGCAGGGGCCGAATACACTGGGCGATAACGCTGAAACAGTGGCTGTCTCACTCAGCCCCCTGTAATTCAGACAGCGGCATCGCCCAGTACATTCTTGTGTAAAAACGTGCTTTATTCTCTTGGCGGTAGGACGCAGACACATCGCATACTATCATTTCAACCCATAATATCAAGTATCTTGTAAAATGAGCAATGAGTGGTCCTTCTACTGAGTATCATGGATCCCCCTCATTAAAGGTGAATCTATATGGTACCCAAGCGCTTAAAGGAAGCCCGCGAAGCTGCTGGGCTTACCCAGAAACAACTGGCTGAACTAGTTGCTATCGAAGGCGTTAACCTCACGTCGAGGCTCTCCAACTATGAAGTGGGTAGATTTGCCCCCTCGTTTGACTTCATTGTACGTGTAGCTAAAGCTCTTGATTACCCTGAGTACTATTTTTATGTAGTAGACGATGACGTTGCTGAATTATTGTTACAGCATCATCATTCAGCAGGAACTACGCCGTTAGTTACGCATTCTGCTGAATATATGAACAGAGATAGCAAGAAATACAAGGCTTCACTAGAAGAGGCTCTAGGCATGGCAGAGCGTCTTACGTCATATATTAAAAAATCGATAAAGTAAAAATGACTTATCCCAAATTAATGGTCTCTTATCTTGGCGGGGATAAGAGATACTTTGGTATATGAGTCTATGTGACGGAAAAAATGATCTCATGAATTATGCAATAAATACAGACCCCTACAGGGGTCTGTATGTTAAATTTAGCTTGTAAAAATTAACATTTTAGTTAAGTGAGGTTATTGGATAACTATGATTTAGGTCATCATGCAATTAATTCGGTAAAAATAATCCTATGGATTTTTTGTGCTTGTTATTTGACTTAAGTCAAATTTCCGTGAACACTCCGCATTAAATAATGTGGAGTGTGGTGATTATTTCATCTGGTTAATTTATTGTCTATTACTCATAGCCTCATAATATTTTTTAGGAAAATCATCGGGTGCCATCATCGCAGTATGAATTCGCGAGTGATAGATAATTCTGACGGTTTCTAGTTTGTCAACCTTCATATTTTCTTTGATCCTTTTTAAGGATAGCTTAACCGCGTTTTGCGAGCATTTTAGTATGTCGGCTATGCCTTCACTGTTAGAACCGAAAGCGTAATACATCAAGACCTTGAACTGAGATTCGGTCAGTTCTGGGAACATGAGACGCTGGTTCCAAAATGTGTCTAAATTCAACATGATATACCCCTTATTTTATGAAAGAATGTATTGGGATGACGCTCTCATGTGAATGAATAATCTGTAAAATTGTTCAATGGTAAGACTTTGAGATTTTAGGGGTAATCATTAAGGGCATATTATTGGTGTGGGTATTGGAGGTGGTTATGCTATATACATCTTCGGTCGTGTTCATTACATACAGGTGTTGGCTCATGGAGAATGGATAGACCGGCAAAACCGATCAAAATTTTAACCTGCTTTTCAGGGCTATGGTTCCACTCATCAAGACAACTCCCGGGCGTAGCATTCAGAAAATCAGTCATGCACTGCTCACTACTTAATCATTATAAATCAATAGGTTTTATAAAATAGAAAGCCGCTCTTAACGGCGGCTCGGTTTCCCTGGTGAGGCGGTATTCCTAGGTGCTATTGGACACTATATAGTGCCTATCTTCAACCACTTTAATCTATTGCATGACTATTTACACTACCCGTACATTTTTTTACGGGCAGGTATCATATGGCAGAGCCATTTTTAAAAAACCGAAAAAGGTTTACATCCTCACTGGATAACAAACTCGTTCCACTTTTCGATGAATTATCGCGCACCACCCGTATCCCGAAGAGCCGATTGCTTGATGAGGCAATCGAGGATCTGCTGAAGAAACACGGCGTACCTGCATCCGTGGGCGAAAGGAGCTGATTTTGGTTGTCTGAACGGAGGTTGAGCCGGAGTTGCCGAAAAATTCACTTGTGCTGGGATAGGGATCTGGAGGAGTCGTTTATGCACGATCCTTCAGCTTTTCGTTAAGAACGATGATTTATATGAGTATTTCATATTTCTAGCGTGATGGAGATCGTTCTACAGGGATCCATTTGCTGCAAGCGGATAAAATGGGTGATATTTGGAGGGTTTTTGCTTTGGTTCATTATTATATAAGTGATTGATTAAAAATAAATAAATAGCTATTTTCTTCAGGTTTCTGAGATCTCCTCTGTTTTTATCAGCGTAGCGGACCGATCAACTAACCATCATTGATTATGTGCCAACATGAACAGTAGATCACGATTATTTACTGCTAACTGCTGGAAACTGTAGTAATCTTTGCTCAATCGATCCTTTTTTGATCCATAGGGGAGGCGGAGATGTCACAGGTAGTAGATGTAGTTACTTCCTCAACGAAGACGAAACGTACTTACCGGAAAGGTAATCCGTTATCTGTCTCAGAACGACAGCAAGCACTGGTTGCCCGAAGGAAAGAAACTCACAAAGAAATAAAGGTTTACGTTCATAGTGACTTAAAATCAAGGCTGCAGAATCTATGTGAAGCACAAGGGCTTTCACAGGCAGAAATGATAAGTCGTCTGATTGAGAATGCGAGCAAAGCGCAGTTATAACAACGTTATGGGTTAACTTTCTTGAGTGTTTTAGGATCTAGTGCTAGATTACTGATCGTTTACGAATATTTTGGTGGGCCGCGCCAGTAAGGTGGCAAGGACTGGCGTTGTTGAGAATACGTTCTCCAGCACCTGAAAAGCAAAAACCCCGATAATCTTTTTCATCTTGGCGGAGGATAAGATTAACGGGGCTCACTCAAAACTGTATAGAAGCGTTGCTCTATGCAGGGAGTATAGAATTGTGCCAAAAAAAATTCAACTCCTATCGTGCAACATAAGCGCAGGGCTATTTGACTAGCCTGAATTACGCGTCTGATGCACCGATAATCAAGCCCAACCGTACCCGTCGTGGAGAGGCTAATGCCTTACGCAAAGGGACGTCAAAAATCCATCGCCGCTATCAGCCAGGGCTGAGATGTGCTGTGCCACGTGGCATGGCGTCGAAAGTTGTTGCACGTGTCAGCAGTCACAACTGGCATCGCAATCCCGACCTGGTCGAGCTGCGTCAAAATGGGTATGTTCCGTATACCAAACGCAACGATCCCTATTACGTTCCCAAACCGATGCGCGTTCACGCACGTTCCGAGGCCTGTGAGGCGCTGACGGCTCTGTCACAGGTGATGGCGGCCAACTGCGACTTTAACCCGGACAGCGACTATCCTTTCGAAATCATGGCTCCGATGGAGCAATTGGCGCATTACATGGGCGTCTTGCATGTCTACGACAGTGGCCGCAAAGCCTATGACGTGGCGCTCAATGCGCTATCGGTAATGGAGCAGCTGCAGTACGCGATCGTCCTGCATGGCAAAGATACCGACAGTGGCCAGAACAAGCCGTTGCGTGTCTGGCTCAGTGAAAGATTCTTCACTAGCCGTGGTATTGCCGTCGATGAAATCCGTCAGTGGCTCGGCCAATTCCGTACCTGGGCGATCAAGAACGGCCTGACCGAAACACTGCGCACCAAATATGAGCGCCATTTACTGCGTATCGAGCGCATTGGTATCGATATCAAGAACCGTCACTCCTTGCGTAACCGGCTCAAGCAGATCCGACGTTGGGTGGTCAACCCGGATTTGGCTCGCAAGAAAGAGCAGGTGGTTGGCCAGCTCGAAGAGGCTCTCGATACGCTTGAGCAAGGTGATCGTCTCGATCTGCTCCTGGACGGTCTACAGAGCAAAATCAAAGCTGATGGCAAAGGCCACAAAAAGGCCCAGAACCTGATGTATCAAGCTTATGTCGCCTGGTCGAACAAAACCATGCGTCACGAGGTCGTACAGCTGGAAATGGCGCTACAGCGCGATAATCCGGGGCTGCTTCACAGCGATCCGGAAGCCTATTATCAACGACTGCTGGAACGCGCCGGCAAACTCTAGTCACCAAAAGCCCAGACAGAAAAACCGTGTCCACCCCGACGCGGGTTTTGTGCTGCCTGGCGTTCAGGAATTGCTGTTTTTGAAAGCGATGCGCGCGCCGTCGATGGCGAAAATGGGGCTGGCTGGCCATCCTCTTCCGGATCCAGATATCCGGGAGTGTAAACAACAGCAGTTAATTTCGAAGAAGGTAGTTAATTTCGAACCATAGCGTACTGATATCCTTATTTTCGAACGTTAATCCATAACAAAATAAGCCTTTTAAAAAAGGGGATGTCATCGCGCTCAACAGCGCTCGATGATACCTCCTTCGCTTTGCTCAGGCACAACGCCCCTAGAAACTCAAATACCGAGCCAAAACTCAGCTCTTATAACACCAACCCCACCGGCTACGCCGGTAAAGTAGCTCCCGCTAAAGCGGGCTATGTCGCTGCACCTAAATGCTCAATGACACTAAACCAGTGTGGTCAAAACACATTAGCGTCACACTCAGCTGCAAACACCTCCCTACCCACTACAAAGCCGCCGCCGCCCCGGCCAAAGGCCGGGAACAGCAGTGGCTTTAAAATGGGTGTTGTAACTAATAACTGAGTGGCTGCAGGAAATGTTGCGGAAGCTTTTGATTACACGCTCGTAAGCGGCCCTAACGGCCCGCATAACGCGGAGATACGCCCCGGCTGCGGCTACGCCTTGCCGTGACCACTCCGACAGCGCAATTTAACTCCTGTATCGCGATAAGTGGATTTAGCTTTGCAGGGAGGGGATTGGGATAGGTGAAACCTATCAGAACAGGGCGGCGATGCCGCGCTACCGGCGACCTTAACCCACAGTGTTATCTAAGACTACGGTTGTCGCCTCCATGCGCGATGCGCATAAATGCAGGCGGCCTACAGCCGGTTGCCAAACCTCATGTCGTGCATTCAAACGCGGCAAAGTAGCCGTATGGGCAGACCGTATTTCCATTGAATTGTTCCAGAGACTTACCTAGAATCGGGAGGGGGTTCTACGCCGGAACCGCCGAAATTTCCGTTACCCCAGTTTCAGCCCGGCAACCAGTGCATCCAGGTCAATAATTTCATCGCTGCTCTGGAAGGTATAATGTCCGTTCAGCAAAATGTGTTGCCAGGCCACCGGTGATATCCGGGCCAGAGCCTCAATGCCTTTGGCATTGCCTTCTACTTCCAGTCGTTCCAGCAATCGCGACAGGATCGCCGAGTTGTAATACACGATCGCGTTGGAAATCAGCCGCCCGCACTGGTTACTGATGTCTGTTTCAATGTCATTTTTCCCGGTTAACTCCTTCTTTCCGCCGACTTTGGCCACTGCGGCACGCAGCTGGTGATAAGATTCAATCCGGTTCTGGGAACGCCGGATGTTGCGTTCCAACTGCGGATCGCGCAGATACTTCAGCGTGTAGATGCTGCGTACCAGCCGGTCATATTCAAATAGTGCCTGCCTGGTCGGATTGGTCGTGGTGTACGTGCACAGTTTGCGGACCAGCGTCCCCTGCGTCATTTCTTTCAGCCCCAGAGTGGCGACGATGCGATCGAGATTGCTTTTCTCGCGAACGATAAGGTCCCGGTCAATCTGTCCGGCGGGCTGGATCAGGCATTTTTTATAGGTCGATAGATCTCTGATGCAGTACAGCTCCTGCAACTGCCTGTTCAGATCCGTGAAATGAGGTTCAAAGCGCAGGCCAAACCAGTGCAGGATCGCAAAGTTGGCTTTGTTGATGCTGTGCATGTCGCCGGTGATGGCCGTGGGTTTCACCTCTGAGGTGTTGCGGTACCAGATATCAAAGACATGGTGGGCTTCATAGTCGTTTGTGCCAATCAGATAACCGTTGATCGGGATGTGGTTACACAGCAGCGTGTAGGCCACCATGCCTTTACCGCGGCCGAAGTACTTACGCGAATGTCGGGCCTTTACAGTCGGCCGCTCAACACCAAACTTCTGCCCGTCAACAGCACCATAAAGCGTTTCCGGATCAAACGAATAGTGCGGGAAAATCGGCAGTGCCTCTATGGCATCGGTGATGCAGTCATTGGCCGTGACCAGTGACGCCAGGCGGAGGTACTGTTCGTACGTGGTTTCCAGCATATGAAACGGAATATCGCTGGTTCGCGCCATGACATGGTTACCATGATTCATCGCCTGAGCAACAATGACCGCCATCAAGCTGTCTGCATCGGCATTCTTTTTGGCATAGCGGGGTTGCAGTGGCTTCATAGCATGAAGAAACCGGCACTGATCATTAACAAGCCGGAAAACGGCTGTCACATCGCAGAATGGCAACTGCTCATAAAATCGCTTCTCCTGTACCTTATGACGGCTGACCACGGATTTATGCCAGGTCAGTTTCTCCGTTTCTTTATCGTATTCCAGATGTTTCAGCGTCCCCTGCTTCAGCTCGAGGTTGAAGGCTTTCCACTGCCGGTGCAGTTCGGACTCCAGTGCCTTTAGCTGCGATTTAACCGGTTTTTGCAAAAACGGGATATTCATTTCAGCCAGGACAGCGGCCTGTTCCCCTTCCGGTACCAGTTCATCAGAAAGATGGCGATGGCGGAGACTGTCATTGAGGTGGAATTCACCCGCCTGAAAACGCTTTCTAATCTGGCGGTAGAGCCAGAACTCATAGCGCCCGGCGTTCAGGCCTGTGGGCTCGCCATCCTCGCCGAACTCCAGCAGATATGGGCGCAGCCGCTCCGGTAATGTACCTGCTGGGCATTCAGCCAGTGACCGCTGTGAAAGTGTCTGCTTTTTGCTGAATACCATTCTGAGCCAGCTCAGCGCTTCAGCCCACGGGCTGTCGTGGACCACGCTGGTGAGGTCGAGTGACAAAAATAATGGCCGCAAGTGGCGCCGAATTAATGCCGTCATACCGTCCACGGCCTGCCACTGCAGTGCCAGTTTACTGACGGGTTTTACACTCATGCGCTGTGCGGTGGTTTTCAGCGCCTCCCGCGGCATGATTTTCCATGCCCGACGACGGACTTCGCCAAAGGTGGTGGGGTCCGGAACGCTGTCATCAACGTAAAGCGACAGCAGGCGTCCGATTTTAGACGTTTCACGCCGGTGTTTCTCCTGGACGTCAGCCAGAAGCTGTTTGGCTACGTTGCGGCTCTCATCCTCGAGCTGTTTCATATGGAAAAACATCGCATCCACCAGGTTATCGCTGAACTGACGGTAACGCACCCATGCATAGCACAGCAGGTAAAGGCGGGTCTGATCGGGCTTCAGTTCACGGAGATCATAAACGGTATAGAAATTTGCCAGGCTGGCGTAGTACAGCAGGTTCTGCTGAGAAATATTCAGTGCCGGCAGGAGGTCGCATGCTTTACGGTGCAATGGCGCCAATATGGCCCGTTTTTCCCGTTCCTGGAGCATCTGGCGCCAGCCGAAATCACGTGCATCCTGCCTGAGGATCGCCAGCCGGGAAAGGGTATCATCGCGTTCAATCAGTTTTTTCAGACCATCGATGGTGGCGTCATCAAGCCGCTCAGTCAGGATACACCCCAGCCGCAGCCTTTCATCAGAAAGTGTCCGGCTCACCAGCTCCTGGAGCGTGGTATAGCCGGGTCGGATGATTTTGTGCGCGTTGAGCCAGATAATCAGCTCAGTGGCGACAAAGCCGGGAGTGACATCACGATGAACAATGTGGGCGGCCTGTTGTTCAAGCTGTGATGACAGTGCCGATGACCACGGCCGGTAACCATACAGGGAGCAGATTTTTTCCCGCTGAGCATAGCGTTCGTGCTTAGTGGGCAGTTTGTCCGGACGTGACTCCCCGGGGAAATAACGGCTCAGAACAAAGCTGCAGTCGTCCAGCACATCATCCCACCCGAAGCGGAAAAACAGGTGCTTGGCTTTAAAGTAAGCGATCTGGATGATGCAATAAATTTGAGCGTGAAGCCCCTGGCGGCTGCAGGCTAGCGCCAGTTCGGATTCATCCAGCGCCAGGAACTCTAGTCGCTGTGCATCATCGAAGTCAGGGAGGCCATACAGAGCTTCCTGCTCTGCACTGTTTAAAACAGCCAGTCGTTCACTTTTGCCTGTTGCTTTATCACGAGCTGTCATCCTGACCTCGATTAATCGTGTCCGTAAGAGGATCGTTGAACGGACAGTGAAATAAATTTTCGCCTCTGCCATAAATCACTGCTGGCGTTGTCTCATATAACTGGTACGGTATCAATCTCTTTCATGGCACCTTAAACGTACACATTTATGACTGAAATACGGATCGGCTATGCCCGGTGTTCCACCGACAAGCAGGATTTGACTGCTCAGCAGGAAGCACTGATGAAACTCGGTGTCACCCCAGACAGAATTTACATCGATAAAGGGCTGACTGGTTCAAACCGATTGAGGCCAGGATTAGATCAGGCTCTTGCAGCTGTCCGCAGTGGTGACACGCTGGTCGTCCCAAAACTGGACCGCCTTGCTCGTTCAGTCCCTGATGCCCGAGAGATCGCTGATGCTCTACAGGCCAGAGGTGTGAAGCTGGCTCTCGGAAACAGCATCTATGATCCGGCAGACCCGATGGGAAAGATGTTCTTCAACGTGCTTGCTACCTTTGCTGAGTTTGAGGGCGACCTGATACGCCTGCGCACCCGCGAAGGCATGGCGATTGCGCGGGCGAAAGGAAAACTGCGGGGGAAACAGCCAAAGCTGTCTGATAAACAACAAAAAGAGCTGTGCCGAATGCATGAAACCGGGCAGTACTCGATCAGCGATCTGGCCGAGTTGTTCTCGGTATCCAGGCCGACAGTTTATCGGACCCTTTCCCGTCATAAGCAGGTTTAGTATGCGTATACCAGAAAATGCTATTTTATCAGCCCTGCGAAACGGTGGGTGCATAAAAAGTTTTTACCGGCGATCGGTGCGGGGAGCTCAATCTGTAAAAACACAGTTGGCCGACGGCTATGTATTGGCTTCAGCGGGTGATCACGGTGAAGTCATCCTGAGCCATGCTGATTTTTTGTCAGTGAAAACAAAATTGGCAGAAACAGAAACCTGGGAACAAGTCGTAGGCAACATACTTTTCGGTGGCAGTACCTGGAAACTTCGCCCTGAAATGGACGATTAATAAACTAACGAGATAACGGGACTGGATTTTATGAAAAAAACACCATCAAGGAACACCAGGCAGGCTATTAATCTTGCTGAATTAATCGATGACATGCCGGAGGAGGAGTTGATAACGTTACACAATATTATTGTTAATCGCCTCAACTCGTTACAACGCCAGCGAACCAGGCAAAGCATGGAAGATTTTCGCCCAGGGGATGTAGTCAGCTTTCGAACTGACGATGGGCAAATAGTGACGGGCATCCTGGTTCGTCTGAATAAAAAGACAGTCACTGTTCATACAGAGAGTGGTTCCCGCTGGAATGTTGCACCACAGTTATTGACCCGGATTAAACGCCAGTTGGGATTCGAGAGTTCGGCAGATAACACTGTCGAAAAAAAGCTTCATTAAAAAGTGAGCTCATCGTCCAGAACGACAAAATTCTGAGGATAAAAAATGCTCGACTTAACCGCAGAGCAGCAACATCTGGCAAAGATAGTTCATGATTATGCCTGCCAATTTCCTCTAGCAGAGCATGGTGATGCTCAGCTGTTGCAGGGCTGTCATGACTATATGGAAGCCTTTAAACGGGTGATGGACAGTACATCAAAAGTTCAGATGGACTACATCTGCCAGCAATATACTGGATATTTTCGCTTTGCGAAATGGATGGAGCGACTGGCTCAGGGGATTGCTGATGGCGTTATTGATGCCCCGAAAGATTACTAAAACACAGGCTGGAAATTTAGGTGATTCCGGCGTAGAACCCCGTGTTCTGATCCTGATCGCGGCCAAAATTTCGATTTATTCAACAATGCCATATTTTACATGTTTTTTTGGCATTTATCAATCGAGACGATGCCTTTCAAAATCTCTGCCTGTTGACTACGCTTTAGAAAAATTTTGGTATTGATGAAAGCGACCAATATTATTTTTATAACTGCTGTGTTTTTTTACTTTTTTGTTGAGGAAGATTTATGACGATAAACAGCGTTGGAACCCCCTTACTATGGGCAATTTTTTCCGCCATCATTATCGTGATGCTGGCCATCGATCTGCTGCTGCAAGGCAGAAAAGGTGAAAAAAACATGTCAATGAAGCAGGCTGCCTGCTGGTCACTGGTTTGGGTCAGTCTGGCTTTGCTGTTTAATTTTGGTTTTTGGTACCATCTGAATCAAACAGTCGGTAGAGAGATAGCTGACGCTCAGTCATTGGCTTTTTTCACCGGCTATCTCATTGAAAAAGCACTGGCTGTTGACAACGTTTTTGTCTGGCTGATGCTGTTTAGCTATTTTGCTATTCCGTCTCACTTACAGCGACGCGTGCTTATCCTCGGGGTATTAGGGGCGATTGTACTGCGAACCATTATGATTTTTGCCGGAAGTTTGTTGATTTCGCAATTCTCCTGGCTGCTCTACCTGTTTGGTGCCTTCCTGCTGCTGACCGGGATCAAAATGGCATTAACCAGAGAAGATCCATCAGCAATCGGCAATAAGCCTGCAGTAAAGTGGTTACGTAAACACCTGCGCATGACTGATCATCTTGAGGGAGAGCATTTCTTCGTTCGCCGTAACGGCGTGTTGTTCGCTACACCACTGTTACTGGTGCTGATCATGGTAGAGATAAGCGATGTTATTTTCGCGGTAGACAGTATTCCCGCTATCTTCGCTGTCACCACCGATCCCTTCATCGTGCTCACCTCAAACCTGTTCGCCATTTTAGGCTTACGCGCTATGTACTTCTTGCTTGCGAACGTTGCTACGCGCTTCTCTATGCTGAAATACGGCCTGGCATTGATCCTGGTCTTTATTGGTACAAAAATGCTGATAGTGGACCTCTACCATATTCCAGTAGCCATCTCTTTGAGTGTGGTCGCCACAATTTTGATTGTTACCTTGTTGATTAACGTTTGGGTCAACCATCGGTCCCCTTTCAAGCCCGGCACATAGCCCCTTTATTATCAATAGGATGCAGGCGACTTAAAAATGAGGGGATTGTCTAAGCGCCTGGTGCCTCGTTCAGAGACCTCTAACAGGTACTCGGGTATAACATCCTGTTTTTTGCAAGCGTGAAAAGTTCAGCATCATTATTTACCCCCAGTTTACGCATGCAGCTACGTTTTTGCGCACTGATGGTTTTGGCACTGCGATTGTGCTGGGTAGCGATATCACGCAGGCTCATCCCCGAAAATAGAAGGAGCAGGACCTTGCGTTCGCTATCAGTCAGGGTATCCAAACCCGACAATCTGGTTTTTTTTACGCCCTCAACAAATTTCTTTATTTTGGGGCTGAACACTTTACATCCTATCAGCGCAAGATGTATATCGTGACTAATTTGCTCGTGGTGCTCCTGTGAAGAAATAAGACTGAATTGTTTATGGGTTATTAACGGCATCAAGACAGCTGTATTCTGACACGCCGTATAGACGACAATATTCAGTGTGGGGAAGAGTTCGCCTAGCATCAGTAGTTGCCTCACGCTATTTCGCATCTCTTCAAGGCTACCACTGAGTTCGACAATCAGGGTGTTGATTGAGGCATTCGATATTTTTTGCGGTAAACGCAGGAAAGAGGACGTGCTCGGTATATACCGAGGGCCAAGCTGTAAATCGCGAACATATTTTACCATGCCCAGACGGAACAGCGGGTTTTTTGCCCAGATCGCAATTCGGGCAGAGGCAAATGTATGTGTCATGATAGTGAGTCTCTTTGGCAAGATAAGCCGTGGCAGGGCAGCCCTACTCCCCAGTTGTAAAACTCAGAGTCACTGGTAAATGAGAGTTTTTCCATCGCGCTGCGCTTGTGTGCACTGATGGTACGTATATCGCGGTGCAGTAAAACTGCCGTCGTAGTGACACTGTTTCCGGTAAACAGGCGTTTCAGCACCTCGATTTCACGCCGAGTCAAAACACCCACAGGGCGGCCGTTACTCTCGATCACCTGGGTTGCTTTTGGGCTATACCCCGTTTTTCCTTGCAGTGCGAGCCTAACGCACCGGGCGAGTGCCGGTAAGGGGTCCTGTTTGAGGTAAATACCGTTTACGCCAAGCGCCGCCAGTTGCCCCAACAGACGCGGATCGGTCACGGTGGTACAGACGACAAGAGGTGTAGGAGGATAACCGGTTGTCAACTGGCCGATCGCACGAAGACCATCAAGCGCGGACTCTTTTTGGCCATTTAGCTCCATGATGACCAAGCTGACCTTATCCCTTTCTACCATTACGGGTATATCCATCGCCGTGGTGGTGGTGGTGCTGAGATGTTGGCCAATGTTAAAGCAGGACTGAGATAAAAAACGGTTGGTACCGGCTAAACTTATAGGGCAATTATCCATTATTAATACCTTCTTGATATTACATGTATTATTACCCCCTTCGCATGATAAATTCTGACTCATTTGTATTTACTCTTTCATATTGTCATCAATAAAAATGCAAGTGTGCTTGTTATCTCTAGAGATAACATTACACACACCTACCTTCCTTATGGCTGGCGCAATTTCCTTTCAAAAAAAGACTGCATCTTGTCATGTAACTCTAATGACTTAGGATGGACCATTAACATATCAATACAGCGATGCCGTATTTTATTCAGTGACATTTAATTATAAACGCCCGATAAATAAAACGGCGAAAATGAAAAACCATACCGATTGCCTTTCAATTTCTCGCGCAGCCACAGAGGTTCGCCAACACATTATTCGCGTGGAATGGATGGCCGTTATGCTACAGCCATCCACTATTTTTGCGGTTGTTGACCCGGTTTATCCCCGTCATACTTCAAGTTGCCTGGGTGTGGGTTTTACTACTTGCCCGTCCTTGGGCCTCGCCCCTTCGGGGCCGCTGCACGCAATGTTCAAATCCGCGCCAGGAAGATTTGTCACTCACCCCAGTCACTTACCTGAGTCAGCCCCTGGGGCTTTGTTCCGTTGCTGCCTAAATCTGATTATTGAATTTCCGCATTTAACGTTGCAACGGCATTAAAAGGCCCAGGATCAGGGATGCTGCCGGTCAGGTTAATCGGGGCGACCGTCATCGAGGTGCTGCCGCTCTGGGCGGCGTAATTCATAAGCACCGGCAATTCACTCTGGTTAGGGGTTACCGTTTGCCCGGAGGCATTCAATACGCGGATCCCAATATCCTTGTTGGAACTGGCCAACGCCGTTGCGTCACCCTCAGCCGCCTGCCCACTGAACGACAGACTCACCTGGACCCCGTCAGAGATATTTTTACAGGCCAGGTCAATGTTGACATGCTTGGGGGGATACCCGGTCGGTGAACTGCCTTTCTGGCTGAAGTCGCTGCCGAGAATGCTCCCGAAATCCACCTTGATCACCTGCCCAGCATTGATGCTGCATGACTGGGGTACAGTCACATTACCCTGGATATAAACTTGCGCTACAGCCGGGCCATATGGCCGACGAAGACTTGTGGTTGCAAAAACCTCGGCGATCAGGGTCTTGGGTATACTGAGCTCACCGACAAACGCTCGGGTAAAATAGAGCGACACATACCCACGCGCCCCGGTACCCAAAGTTGAGCCGCCTATTGGATCAAGGTTGCTGACATCGTAAAATGGTGTAGCGACGAAAGCCTTACGTTTGCCTGCAATCCATATCTCAGTGGCGACCTGAAGATACTGGTTCAGATGGTAATAAGTAAGAGCGCCACTTTTTACACCCTCGGTCAGCCCTGGCACTGTCGCCTTAAAGTGTGTACCGCCGCCCTCGACATCCCCCTTACAGCTTACCCAATAAATGTCTCCTAAAAACCACTGATAAGTCCTGATTAATTCAGTGCCTTGTTCATTCAGCGACGGGTCGGTGAAATTTTTATTAAAGTCAAAGATAAAACTCTGAGCCCCCGCCCCCGGTACTGGAGAGCATGTCGCTTGCACCTGTGTAGAAAATAGCCCCATACCGATAAGCAAGGCCATCAGGCCGCGGGTCACTGGCTGCATGGCTGCTTTGCGTATCAAATTATTCATGTTCATGTTTACCTGCACTGTCCGTTTACCATCTGTATATCGGTTTTCCCGGCGGTCGGTTTCGCCAGAGAATAGGTGACCTGGCACTGCTGGTCAGCGCCACTGCCCCACTTCACATTCAGTTGTCCGTTGTCTGCCAGCCCGGTCAGATAGACCTGGCCGTGTTCACCGACGATAAAGCCCTGGGCCGAGTTCCTGGTCGGATCGCTGACCGTAGCCCCGAACGGCACCGTGCCGCCAGAGGTTCTGAGCAGCGTCATCAATACCCGGTGGCCAACGTTGGCATCAAAACTGGCACGTACCACGGCACCACGGGTTGGCACCACGCTCTGGCTGGTCAACGTCAAATCGACGTTATCCGGCAGCGTTTCGGTATTCAATTGCACCTGGTTTTTGCGGTACGGGCTGCCGTAAGGCACAATGGCATAGCCGCGCCAGTCGGTTTTCACGCCCGTTCCGTTGCTTACGCCCACCCCCGCCGCACCCGGTGCCTTGACCAGCACAATGGTTTCCCCCAGCGACTGGCCAAAGGTCACCCCGTTTTCGTGTGCCACAATGCCGCCCTGAAGCCCGTAGCTGAGGCGTCTGCTGTTTTTGTCGTAGGCGTACCCGGTATTGACCTGACCGTAAGTTCCGCGATAGCCCGCATTCAGGCTGCCGCTGTGGCCAACGCCCCGGTTGCCGTAGCCTTGCTGTACGCCCCAACTGAGGTTGTTATCCGCCAGTGCGGTGCCGCTCAGGCCAACGTTGTGGCTGGCTCCACCGTTTTTACTGGTGTTCAGGTTATAGTTGGCATAGGCATTGTTAAGCCGATCCCCCAACGGCACACTGACGTTGAAGGCAAACACATGGTCTTTTTCGTAGACACGGTTGCCCGCAACGGATGAGTTCTCGTTGTAAGTATAATTCATGCCGTAACTGATACCGTTCCAACTGTTGTGGTAGCCCGCCCCCAGCGAACGCATGGTTCGGTCACTGTTCCAGTAGTCTTCACTGGCCCAGCTCAGGGACACGGAACCGGCCCCTTCCCACAGGCTCTGGTTCATGGTCAGTTCGGAACGGTTACGCCTGCGCTCGGTCAACCTGTAGCTGCCCTGGTCACGGTACGTATCCAGCACTTCCTGCAGGCTGAAATAGCCGTCCGTTGAGTAGCGGTAACCTGCAATGGCAAAGTTGGTGCCGGTTTCTATAATGTTCTTGCTGTAACGCACCCGCAACGACTGGCCATTCTCTTTCCCCTCGCCCTGCATTTTGGACCAGGCCTGGGTCACATCGCTGGAGATGGCCCCCAGACTACCGAGGTTTTTACCTACACCCAATGCCAGCGATTGGTAAGGGCTGGCGAACTGGCCACCGCCGTAGACGGTCATGCCGAAGGGCAGCCCATAGATTGCCGTGCCCTGACTAAACAGGGTGCTGTCCACACCGCTGTTATAGGTACGGTACTGGCCGCTGGTCAGCGCGTACTTGAGGCGTCCTTCACGTTGCAGTACCGGTAAGGAGGCAAAAGGCACCACACTGTTCTGCTCACTGCCGTCCGCTTCCTTAATGGTGACCAGCAAGTCACCGCTGCCCCCGGTGGGATACATATCGTTGATTTCGAATGCCCCCGGAGCCACATAGCTCTGGTAAATCACGTACCCGTTCTGGCGGATGATCACCTGGGCGTTGGTGCGTGCGATACCGCGCACCACCGGGGCGTAGCCTTTGAGGCTGTCCGGGATCATATCGTCATCCGAGGCAAGCTGAGCCCCGCGGAAGGGCACGCTGTCGAAGACGTCGCTCGGCGATGAACTGTCGCCCAACACCAGTTGGCTGTCGAGCGCGGCGATGTCACGTGCGAGGTAGGTGTAAACGCTGTTCCACTCGTCCCTGCCGTTACTGTCACGACTCCAGGTGGTGTAGTTGCGCAAACGCCAGGCACCGACGTTAATACCCGGACGCAGGTTGGCGAACTGGCTGTTACTGTTGTTACCGCCTTCGCGCGCCTGGTTGTTGGCACCGTTCAGGCTGTAGTTGAGCAGCAGTGCAGGCACACCGTTATCACGCAGGCTCACGGGTACATAATTCCGCGCACTTTGCGACATGGCGGCCTGCGGCACGCTCAACAGCAGTTGCTGTGTGCTGAAACGGAACTCTGCGCTGGCCTGAGGAATAGCACTCAGGTTGGCACAGGGCGCTTGCGTGTCTTGCAGCGCGGGGAACAGGTCGGTTTTTACCCCCATCGCATTGAGCTCGGCAACGCTGAAACAAGGTTGCAGAGTCTCTTTGCCGCTGGCGTCTTTCAGCAGACGGAACTCGACATCGCGGGTGTCCTGTTGCTCATTGTTGATGTAGATATCAACACGATAGGTGCCCGGAGCCTGTGATGTGTCTTCTTCAAAGATGCTCAGGTTGGTCGTGCCCTGGTGCGGGCTGTCGATCTCCAGCAGTGCGGGGTTAAAGAATTCGCGCGCCTGTGCGCCAAAAGAGGTACTGCCAAACAACGTCAACTGGGCGGCAATCAGCCAAGCAAGGCGGCTGACACGAGGTAATTGGACGTGCCTGGTATCATGAGGAATATTTTTCATGGTGATTTTCTTAATCCCTGTGAGACGAACAGGCACTCCTGTGCCGTGTTCCACACTGAATCTATTGCGCCTTTATCTGTCTGTTTTTAAGTAAGGTCGTATCAGCAATAGGGATCACAGTGTGCCTGTGTGTTCTTTCCCTTTACCGCCGTAGTCACTGATCAGCGTCCAACTGATATTGCTACCGTTGGCACCAGCAGGCAGGGTAAAGCTTGCCGTGGCCCCCGGAGCGACATAGGTGATATCGGTAACTTTCTTGCCCGCGACCCGGACCTCATAGAAGTTCATGTAAAACGGTGTCGGGTTGGTCACCTGCACTTTATTGCCGCTGCGCTGCCAAGAGAGATTTCCCGCGACCTGCTCAGGCACGTCTTTCAACTCATGCGGACGATAAATCAGCTTGATGCGAGTTTTCACCGCAATTTGCAGCGTGTTCTGGTCTTTTCCCTTCTCGGCCGCCGGGATGGACTTGATGTTCATCCAGTACAGTGACTCTTTATCGGTGGGGAGATTACCCCCGGCCCGCACCACACGCAGTACGTTCTGTTGCCCGCCGTTCAGACGAAATAGCGGCGGCGTGATGATGAAAGGGGCTTTATCAGCGCCACCCGTGGGGGTGTCTACCCATGATTGAATAAGATAAGGTACGTTGTCTGGGTTAGTGACGCTCAGTGAAGCCTCTTTTTTGGCCCCATCATAAATGAGGCGTGTTCCTCCCACGATGACGCCCGCCTGGGCAACGCTTATGGTCATCAACAATGTGGTTAACAGTGCGGTAAACGTGATTTTCATAACAACTCCAAAGCAATCAGCAAGAGGCTGGTTAAACGGCTACCAGCCCTCTGTCTACATCCCCGGCTATTGGCCATCGCCAATAGCCGGGTTAATGCTCAACGACAATCAGTTGTAGTTGATAGTAAAGTTGGCGGTTGAGTTAGCCGGGCCAGCGGTAACCGTGGCTGCGGTTGCGATGTAGCGCGCAACGAAGTCCAGATCGTTCACTACACCAGTGCCAGACTGCAGGGCATAGGATTTAGAAGCAGCGAACAATGGCAACACGGTGTTGCTGTCGTCGGCCAACTGGATACCTACACCTTCAGCTACACCCACATCCTGAGTCAGAGCCAACACGCCGTTGTCTCCGGTCACTGGCGTTCCATCAAACTTCACCTGTGCGCCGCTCACGGTGTCTGGGCAGTCGGTCAGTTGCAGGGTGAACTTGGTGGCAGAGGCTGTGGAGCCTGCACCGGTGAAGGCAGACTTGGCCACTTTGCCCAGGTTGACTTCCAGTGGGGTTGCCGGGCTGTTGGTGACCTGGCAAGCAGCATCGATGATCTCACCGGTGAAGTTAACTTGACCGTCAGCCGCAAAAGCAGAATTAGAAACACCAAAAGCAGAAGAAGCCAAAACGGCAACAGCGATCAGGTTGTTTTTCATGTTACATATTTCCTTTAGTTTCATAAAAATAATGCACGAGTGTGCTACAGCAATCTCTTTAATGTCTTTACTTAATTCCGTGGGTGTTTATTTCCGATGTGAGCCACGAAGCCAATAAAAATCTCCGTAACACAGCAGTTAAATACCGTTTTCACACCGTTAATAAGACGAGGTGAATACTAAGAACATTCCGCATCACTGTCAATTAATCAGATCATTCGAATAATTTCAGTTAATTTCATTAAAAATCAATAAATTAAGACTTTTTCTTGTTTTTTTTCGTTTTGACATTCTATTTTTTCCTGCTTTTAAGGTGCTGCCTTGGTTGAAAATATCGTTAAATTTTAATTTATAGATTAAAAACTTACCATGTCTTAATTTATAGGTTTTTGTTATTAATTTGCTCTTGTTGTATATAAAAAAAAGAATAAAAAACCAAACCATAGTGAATATTTTCAAATGCAGCCTTTTTTTATGTTAATTATAGATAAATCCCTATGACTTGGATTTATCTAATATATGAGTTTTATCCATTTCGGGGGGATTTATCTAAAAACATAAAAGGAGAGTGAATATAGTTTGGGGTTAGGGGATTGAACCGTTTCTTTTAAGAACGACTGGCCATAAACGGCAGCACGCCATATCCAAGGAGGCAACTGCCATTTTGCGATGTGACCGAGGTATTCCGCTTTGTTAACGAAGAGTGCCGGTTCCAGCCGGCCATGAAGCCACTGCCACCCCGTTATGCCAAAAAAGAAGCTGATGCAGACAGCCTGATGGGGTCATCGTTGCCCAGGCGATGAACCTTGCAATCATGTGACAGCGCGAACCCGCAATATTCCATTCCATGCGCGGGAAACCACGTACGAACAGTACCTTCGACTGACGACACTGCTCACGGCCAACGACTCCATCACCGGTGTCATAGAGGCATTACCGGTTTTCCCACGCTATTCATTTACTCTGTAAACACTCCATGGGGCCGTTGTTGGATAGAAATTTGACGTTGAGCGTTCAACAGTAAAGACCCGGCATTCGCGTAAGTACTTTGGCCGTGGTGAAAGCGTGGTTGCCTACACACTGTTGTGCAACCGCATCCCGAACAATGGATACCTGATTGGTACAAACGACGATGAAGGGCACCATGTCTTTGATATCAGGAACCTCAAACCTGAAGCCCACGGCCATCACCAGCGACATGCACAGCGCATCAACAAAGCCAACTTTGCTATCCTGCAGTGGTTTGGCCTGCGCTTTGAACCTCATTTCACGGATCTGAACACGCAACCGCAGGAGTGGTAATGCACCAGAGGGCCATCAGCCTATAAAAATGCCTGATCCAGCTCGCCAGGCAGATTGACCTGGACCTTCTCATTCGCGAAAAAAGTCATCTCGATCGCATTATCATCACGCTGGGGCTGAAAGAAATGGCGCAGGGAACACGGGTTCTCAGCATTTACACGCTGAAGTATCTGCGTGCCCCACTACTGGAACGCAATGTCCGCCGCTTCCAAAACCGGATTTAATCTTATGACCAGCTACGCGCCGCAGTCGCCAAAGCCAGCGGAAAGAGGGAGTTAACCGGGAAAAATGACATTGAAACGGAAACCAGCAATCAGTGCAGACGGCTGATCTCCGACGCGATCGTTTATTACAACTCCGCGCTCCTGTCGCGTTTGCGGGAGCGAATGGAAGCAAGAAGATAATGCTAAAGGCATTGAGGCGCTTACCCGGATATCACCGCTGGCCTGGCAGCACATTTTGCTGAACGGGCATTACACCTTTCAAAGCAGCAATGAGGTTATTGACCTGGATGTACTGGTTGCATGGCTGAAACTGAGAAGACGGAAAAACCCGGGGTTCCGGCGTAGAACCCGAATGCGTTGTTGAACAGTGCTGGCGCTGGCCCCATAAGAGCAAGGCCCAATGACGGGACGAGTAACGCAGCCAACATCCAAGCAGCTTGAAGTATGACGAATATAACTTGAAAAACTCATTCACTGGCGCTACTACAAATTAAAAATGGCCCCTGAATGGCTGAAATGAGAAAACGCCCCTGTCCTATTTTGTCTATTCGAAAGTGATTTTTTTTATTCTCCATTATGTAGGGGATGTGTTTTTCAATTAAAAAATCAGGTACGTTATCCTGACCTATTTTAGTGACCTCGTCTACTTTCGCTTCAAAGTAGTTATTGTCGTTCGGCGTCGCGTAACTAAAAGTCAAATTTCTGGAGAGGACAAATTCTTTGTCATTTTGCGTCACCCCCCCTCTGACATCGGCATACCCAATACCGTTACCTCTAAAAAAAAGGCGGTAATAGACGGTGTAGGTAAGGAAATTGTTACCACTTTCAACTCTAAACTTCACAGTACTCAGACATAGTTTATCTTCTAACCCATTGCTGTTTCTCATGAAAAAAAACAGTATAGAAAAAACCAACGCGGTGATCAGTAATATCAGAGAAAACAATTTTACTTTCATACTATTGCCCACTTATTTTAGTTGTAACACACTCATCTATAGACTCTCCTACTCTCGCGCAACGGCTGAGTAAACTGTAAGCACTGATGGGGTTGCTCGCATTTTTATTATTAAAGAAAAAGAAGTCCGCACCCTCAATACAGTTCAAGTCAAACTGTTTGACATGTTTTTCAACCCTGTCCATATCGATGTTGCTTTTTACTATTGAACGAGAATTGTAATCAGGCAATATATAGACCTCACAACTACCCACCTTGGCAACCCCTTGTCTTTTCTCTTTACTATATAATCGCTCAAAAAATAAAATATAGAGCACAACTGAAATCATTACTAACATTAATAAACTCAAGGTTAGTCTTGGGGATTTTTTATTTATCTTGGCTTCTGCATATTTTCGGTTAATTTCCTCTGTCTGCTCAGATACCGCGATATCGTCGAGGGAGGCGGGATTTCTTCCTGACTCAACATTCAGATCAGTCAGAACCGTGGGAATTGCTGCATCGTGGCTCAGTGCGACAACATTAACATCAGGCGATAGCATATACCCTCGTCTAGGTAGTGTGACTACGGCCTCTTTTTTTAAATGATCAGAAAAAATCTTACGCAACGTGCTGACGTACTGAGTGAGTGTGTTAGAAGAAGCGATCCTCCCATGATTATCCCAAACTTTTTCTAAAAACTCTTCTCGAGTGACCAGTTGCCCTTTTTTTTCAATAAGAAGCAGCAGCATTCTATTGAGAACGGGGGTTAACGTAATAGCATTGTCAGCGCTCTCGCCGACGATGAGAAGCACACCTTCATTCGGGCGATACAAAAGCACATCGTCAAAGAGATAGTCCATTAGGTCAGCCCCAAGGTATAGTTCCATATCATAAGTATTAGCAATACTCTCTAAAGTTAGCCAACGAACGTAGGGTTGTGTCGCATTAGCGTAGGCAAGTTAGCAGCCGTTGTGCTGTAAGCGTCGTTGGAACCACACAGTGATCTGCGTGGTTGTTTAAGGTAGGGTGGGGCAGTAGCGATTCCAGTTCACTATCAGCCGCAAGGGTCGGCAGTTGAGTAAATACCTGCATCACGTAGTCGAAGGGCACTAGCCCATTGGCCAGGGTTCACCTTCACGGGGAGCGACGCCTGCGAGTAGCTGACACCGTAAATATCGGGAGCCCGTGTCCCACATGGCTTCAACGGCAGCGACAACGGACTCAGCCCCTGCGCTTAAGCTCCCATCAGTGGGTAATAGCTACAGCAACCATTTCACAGGTAAGTGATTTTTACTCAGATCTAGCTCAAAAAAGTCAGATGTCGCATTTTGTAGCTTCGCTCCCACTGGGCCGGGTAACGGAAATTTCGGCGGTTCCGGCGTAGAACCCCATTACCTGTTAGCGCCAGTGATATAAGACGGTAATTCGCCATTAGTATTGTCCGCTCCACCCAACATGTTGTTTCCTTGAGGT
>DWRE01000084.1:0-25689 GCA_018251075.1 Metardaris cosinga cedra | reverse complement strand
GTATCATGACTTCGCGGCACGATGTGGAATACCTTGGGCTTAACGGCCCGCTGGATAAGTTGACGCAGCTGTTGGAGAAAAACCAGCATACGCGCATCGTGGTAACAGAAAATAGCGCCAGCGATGAGCCATTAGGCGTGATCCACACCATCGACGTGCTGAAACAGCAGTTGCAGCAATCACCGCTGGATCTGCGGGCTTTGGTGCGCCAGCCGCTGATCTTCCCGGAGCAGTTAACGTTGCTGTCTGCGCTGGAGCAGTTCCGCCAGGCCAAAACCCACTTTGCATTTGTGGTGGATGAGTTTGGTTCGGTCGAAGGTGTGGTGACGTTAACCGACGTGATGGAAACCATCGCCGGTAATCTGCCAGAGGCCGATGAAGAGGTTGATGCACGCCATGATATCCAGCAAACCAGCGAAGGTTACTGGATTGCCAATGGCCATATGCCGCTGGAAGATCTGGTGCTGTATGTGCCACTGCCGATAGAAGAAAAGCGGGAATATCACACCTTGGCAGGGTTGCTGATGGAGCATTGCCAGCGCATTCCACGCGAAGGGGAACAGCTGAAGATTGGCGACTATCTGTTTGAACCGTTGGAAATCAGTAGCCACCGCATCGTGAAGGTGAAGATCACGCCGTTAGTGACACCTAACGAAGAGGACGAAGAGTAAATCTTTGCTGGGCACCCGCTTGAGGTGCCCAGCATTGATGTCAAACCGGGGCTGCATAGCTTACAGGTGCACTGGCACCAGCAACTCCGTCGCCACAATCACCACCACCAGCCCGACAATCACCGGTACCGAGGTGCGTTTCACCACTTCGAACGGTGAGATTTTTGCCATGCCGGAAACCGCCACCACTACACCAGAAACCGGCGAGAGCGTACGGCCCAGGTTAGAAGCTTGCAGCATCGGGATCACCAGGTAAGCCGGGTTAACCCCCATCTGTGCCGCCAGTTTCGGAATCAGCTCCACAAACGCATAGAACGGCGCATTACCAGAGCCGGTCGTCATCGCCGCCAGCATGGTGATCACCACCAGCACCAACATCATGATGATCCCACCGGTGCCAAACGACTGTGCCAGGCTGATCAAGCCGCTGATAAAGCCAACGGTGCTCAAGCCTTGGGCAAATACCCCAGCCGCGACCAGCAGCATCACCACGCTGGCAAACGCATCGGCCATACCACGGTAAGCCACTTCTAAACCGGCAAACACCGTTTTGGCATTGAAGCTGCGGATAAACTCGATCACCGCGGCCATGAACATACAAATCACCAACACGGTAATGATGTGCAGCTCCGGCCCCCATTTACCATCAAAGACCAGCACCCCCAGGATCGGGGTAAACGGTAAGATGGCGTAAAAGCCAGGGGCGTTGGTTGTGATTTCACTCACGTCCATGATGTGGTGCTGTTCGTTGGCTTTACGGTCGAGATAGCGCTGCCAGAAGAAGTGGGCAATCGCCATACAGATAATGGCGGCGATGGAGATCGGCAGCGTGGTTTTGAAGGCGAAATCCACCAGCGGCATTTCAGCCGCCTTGGCTGCCAGCACCACATCACCCGAAGTAGGCGAAAGGATAATAGCTGCTGGAGAAGCACAGATAGCCGCTGCCGCGCCACGGCTGATCCCTACGTTAACCATCAGCGGGAACAGCGTTGCCATCAGTAGCACACCCAGCCCTGTCGCCGAAGAGACGGCCAGTGACATCAGGCAGGCAACAAAGTAGGCCGCAATCATCAACAAATACGGGGAGTTGATCATCTGCAATGGGCGGGAGGCCAGCTTGACCACCACGTCATTGGCGCCAATGTGCGTCATATAGGCGGCGAAGCCACACAGCATCATGATCATCATGCCGAGATCGCCACCGCGGCTCATCAGCAGGATTTTGACATATTCGAAAATATCGGTGGCGCGCCACCCGGTCGAAGTCGCACTGGCGGGCAGCAGATTTTTGCCCATAAATGCACTCACCGCCAGCAGCACCAGGCCGCCAACCATTAATACCCCAGTGGCAGAATAGCCCTTGATGATGTAACGGCCAACGAACACCGCTACCAAGGCTCCAATCAGAAGTTCCATTGTTATTCCTCGATTTAATTATTTTACTTCAGCTCATCGCCCGATAGCAGCCGAATAACGCCACACTCTGCCGAAAAGCACTACAAGATATTATGACATTCATCAATGTTACGGGGGGAAACTATCAACAAATCGTGAAATTTCAAACCAGCTCGCTTTGGCGATCGCCTTCCTCTTTGCAAGTAGACAACGGAAGCCGCAGCCAGACAGCCCAGAGCAAGCAAACATGCCATCAAGCCGGATAATAATTGATTTAATTTCAATAAATTAAATGACCACCTCGCCCCCGATCTTACATACATCCGACATAACATTGTGATCATGATCTGAATTTGTAGAATCTTTACGCCAGATGTTAACGATGTGTGAGTTTGATCAAACAAATGTTTTCTCCAGTTTGGTTATATGATCACGAATGTTAACGTTGTCATTTTTAGCCAAGAGTTAAAATAAATTTATAACATCATGAATAATATAACTTAAATAAAAACCTACGTTTTTATTTACTTAAAAATGACAACGTCAACATTGGTTTCGTATCGCTATCTAGCCTGATAATGGAGAGGAAAATGAGTCAGTTACCCGAAAAGATGAGCGCGGTAGTTTGCCATGGCCCGCAGGATTACCGGTTTGAACAAGTCCCTACCCCGCTACCTAAAGCCAAGGAGTTGGTGATCAAGGTCGAAGGCTGCGGGATCTGTGCCGGCGATTGTAAATGTAAAAACGGTGCCCAGATGTTTTGGGGTGAAAACCCTTGGGTAAAACCGCCGGTCGTGCCCGGCCACGAATTTTATGGCCGCATTGTTGCCATGGGGGAAGGCACAGAGCAGAAGTACAAGATTGGCGAACGCGTCATTGCCGAGCAGATCGTGCCCTGCTGGGAATGCCGTTACTGTAAGTCCGGCAGCTATTGGATGTGCGAGACGCACAATATCTACGGCTTCCAAAAGGACGTGGCCGAGGGAGGTATGTCGGAATACATGCGTTTTTCCGCCAATGCCATCGTGCACAAGATCCCGGAAAGCCTCAGCCATGAAGATGCCGTGCTGATCGAGCCGATGGCCTGTGCCATTCACACCGTTGCCCGTGGGGATATCCAGTTAGACGACGTTGTGGTGCTGGCCGGTGCCGGGCCGCTGGGTCTGTGTATGGTGCAAGTTGCCAAATTGAAGACGCCGAAAAAGCTGATCGTGATCGACGCCATCGACGAACGTTTGGAGCTGGCAAAAGCGTTCGGTGCCGACGTGGTCATCAACCCGCTCAAGGAAGACGCCGATAAAATCGTCAAGGCGTTAACCGATGGCTACGGCTGTGATGTTTACATCGAAGCAACCGGCGCACCGATCGGCGTGACCCAAGGATTACAGATGATCCGTAAGCTCGGCCGCTTTGTCGAGTTCAGCGTATTTGGCAAAGAAACGACCGTAGACTGGTCAATCATCGGCGATCGCAAAGAGTTGGATATTCGCGGTGCGCACCTGGCACCTTACAGCTATGAAATTGCCATCGACCTTTTTGAACGCGGTCTGGTGACCTCCAAAGGTGTAGTAACCCACAGTTATTCATTAAACGAATGGGATCAGGCATTCGCCCTGGCTGATTCAACGGATTCCATTAAGGTTATTTTGGTTCCTTAATATTGAGTGATTAGTTTTAAGCAAATAATGACAACGCGCTTTTATAGCGAGGCCGACTTCTGGCCGATAACCACCTAATTATTATAAATAACACTGAAAGAAAGACACCGCCCCTACAACAGGAGAATAAACTATGTTTTCATTATTCAAGAAAACCTTACCCGTAATGCTCGCCGGTGGCATGCTGCTGGCCAGCCAATCGGCATTAGCCAAACAGATCACCATTGGCGTTTCATTCCAGGAAATGAATAACGACTATTTTGTCTCCATGAAACAGGCATTAGAGCAGGCTGCCGGTGATATTGGCGCCAAGCTGTATATTGCGGATGCTCATCATGACGTCTCAAAGCAGATTAATGATGTGGAAGATATGCTGCAAAAGAAAGTTGATATTTTACTGATTAACCCGACAGATTCGGTTGGCGTGCAGTCGGCGGTGATCTCGGCCCACAAGGCCGGAGCGGTAGTCGTGGCAATCGATGCCCAGGCCGAAGGCCCGTTGGATTCCTTTGTCGGTTCGGAAAACTATGATGCCGGTTTCCAGGCGGGGGAATACCTGGCCAAATCCCTGGGCAACAAGGGCAAAGTGGCGATCCTGGACGGTATCCCGGTGGTGCCGATCCTGGAACGCGTCCGTGGTTTTGAAGACGCCATTAAAAAACACCCAGAAATGCAGATTGTCACTAAGCAGAACGGCAAGCAAGAGCGTGATACCGCACTGACCGTAACCGAAAACATGCTGCAATCCACTCCCGACCTGGCCGGTATCTTTAGCGTCAACGACGTAGGTGCCTTGGGTGCATTGGCAGCCATTGAAAGTAACGGTGCCAAGGTCAAGTTGGTCAGCGTCGATGGCCAGCCTGAAGCGATTAAGGAGATCCTGAAACCTGGCTCACCGTTTATCGCCACCTCAGCACAGTTCCCTCGCGACCAGGCACGTATTGCCTTGGGGATTGCGCTGGCCCGCCATTGGGGTGCCAACGTGCCAAGCACCATTCCGGTGAAAGTGAAGCTGATAGACAGCAGCAACGCCAAAGGTTTTAGCTGGTAAACACCCGGCCTCGAGTTTGATGACCACGCGGCAATGCTGCTGAATGTGTAGTTTGCCTCAAACCAACGCATTGATTATCAAAGCGGGCGCAGAATACGGCGCCCCTATAACACAACGAGCCGGTTGAGGTTTGTACCCGACCCATTTTGCAACGGTGGGTATAAAACCCGAAGGAGTTAACCGTGACGGCGTTATTAGAATTAAAACAGATCAAGAAGTCCTTTCCGGGCGTGAAGGCGTTGGACGGTATTGACCTCACCATTCAACACGGCCAAATACACGCCTTGCTAGGGGAAAACGGAGCCGGTAAATCGACGTTGGTGAAAATCCTGTGTGGTATTCACCAACCGGACTCTGGCGAAATAATCATGGAGGGTACCAGCCGCCAGTTTGATAATTATCGGCAGGCCATTAACGCCGGAGTGGGGATCATATTTCAGGAATTCTCGCTTATTCCTTATATGAACGCCCTGGACAATATTTTCCTCAACCGGGAAATCAAGAACCGCTGGGGATTATTAGATCGCAAAGCCATGCGCAAAAAAGCCGAGGCTATCTTCAAACGGCTGACGGTGAATATCGATCTGGATTGCCCGGTGGCGCAGTTGAGCGTGGCGCAGCAACAGTTTGTCGAGATTGCCAAGGCGCTGTCACTGGACGCCCGCGTGCTGGTGCTGGATGAGCCTACCGCCACCCTGACGCCGGGTGAAGCCGATCACCTGTTCAGCGTCATGAACGATCTGAAACTGCTGGGCGTCGGCATGATTTTCATCTCGCACCACCTGGATGAAATCTTCACCATCTGCGATCAGATCACCGTCTTACGCGACGGCACCTATGTGCAAACGCTGCCCACGGCCGATACCAACGTGGATGAACTCGTGAAGCTGATGGTCGGACGCAAAATCGAAAATGCCTTCCCGGTGAAGTCGCACCCTGTCGATACTTCAGTTCGCCTGCTGGAAGCCACTATTCAGCGCACCAAGCATCAGCAGGAAGATCGCTTCCACCTGTTCAAAGGCGAGATCCTGGGATTTGCCGGATTAGTGGGCTCGGGGCGTACCGAGACGGTCTCCGCGCTGATCGGTGCCAGCGCCTGTTATCGCAAGCAGGTCAGCCTTAGTGGGCGACCAACCACGCTGCGTAACCCGGCTTTGGCATTGAAGCAAGGCATTGGCCTGCTGCCGGAAAGCCGTAAAACCGAAGGGCTGGTGCTGCCTTTTTCCGTAGCGCAGAACATCACCCTCAACCGCCATGAGCGGTTCGGCAAGATATTCGTTAACGCCCGCAAGGACGACGATATCGTTCAGCGGCTGATCCGTGCGGTAGGCGTGAAAACCCCGGATGCGGATACCGCCGTCAGCACCCTGAGCGGCGGCAACCAGCAAAAAGTGGTCATTGCCCGCTGGCTGAACAATGACTGCAACATCCTTATTTTTGATGAGCCTACCCGTGGCATTGACGTCGGCGCCAAATCCGAAATCTATCAGCTGATGCAACAGCTCACGCAGAAAGGCATTTCTATCATCATGATTTCATCCGAATTACCGGAAATTATCGGCGTTTGCGATCGCGTGCTGGTGTTCCGTGGCGGCCACATTGTTGCCGAATTGGCAGGGGATGAAATCGAATCTCATAACATCATGCTTCATGCAACCGGGAGTGCATTATGATCGGAATTGAACAATCCCCACCTACCCACGCAGCCCAGAAGCAGAGCCTCGGCAAGCGCTGGGAGAAGTTGCTGCACCACCCCGCGATGCTGCCTTTTATCGGCTTCGCCATTCTGTTCCTGCTGATGAGCGGGCTTAATGACAGCTTCCTGACGGTTAACAACCTGACCAACGTGGCGCGCCAGGTGTCGATCAACGCCATTATCGCAGTGGGCATGACCTGCGCAATCCTGACCGGGGGCATCGATCTCTCGGTCGGGCCAGTGATGGCACTGTCTGGCTCAATTGCCGCTGGCTTAATGTTGGGAGGGATCCCTATTCCTCTGGCCATGGTCGCCGCGTTGGTGATTGGTGCCCTGTTTGGCCTGGCCAACGGTGCCTGCATTGCCTATCTGCGCATGCCACCGATTATCGTCACCCTCGCTTCAATGGGTATCGCCCGTGGTTTGGCGTTGCTGTACACCGGCGGCTATCCGATTTCTGGCTTACCAGACATGTTTTCCTTCTTCGGCCGCGGTTCCGTATTGGGTATTCAAGTACCGGTGCTGATCATGGTCGGCGTTTATATTCTGGCCTACCTGATGCTTAACCACCTGCCGTTTGGCCGCTATGTCTACGCCATTGGCGGCAACGAAGAGGCCGCGCGCCTGAGCGGTATTCGCGTACCTCGCTACAAAGTCTTGGTGTATGTGGTGAGCGGAACAACCGCCGCACTGGCTGGGTTGGTACTCACTTCACGTCTGATGAGCGGGCAGCCCAACGCCGGTGAAGGTTTTGAACTGGATGCCATCGCCGCCGTAGTGCTTGGTGGGGCCGCCATCTCCGGAGGCAGAGGCGCCATTATCGGCACGCTGGTAGGCGCCATGATGCTTGGCGTACTGAATAACGGCCTCAACCTGATGAGCGTATCGCCTTACATCCAGAACGTGGTCAAGGGTGGCATTATCCTCGCCGCTATCTACCTCAGTTCCAGCCGCCGTAAATAAGCTAGGGAGAACCGATATGGGATATTTTCTGGGCATTGATATTGGCGGCACGCTAATCAAGGCGGGGCTATACCGGGCTAACGGTGAGGAAATTGCCGTAGCGGAATGTGATGGGGAAACCGTATCCCCACAGCCTGGCTTCTCTGAACGCGAGATGGAGCCCTTGTGGCGTGACCTTTGCCAGACCATTCGCCAGGTACTCAGCTTCGCGGATATAACCGGCGATCGGGTGCGTGGCGTAAGCTTCTCTTCACACGGCAAAGGGCTATATGCCATTGATAAAAAGGGCCAGCCGGTCCGCAACGGCATCGTTTCTTCGGATACTCGTGCCGGGGCGATGGTGGTTGAGTTACAGCAGCAAGGTATCGAAGCCGTCACCTACCCGCGTAGCCTGCAACCCATCTGGAACAGCCATCCGGCAGTGCTGTTACGTTGGTTGAAACAGCATGAGCCCGCGCAATATGAGGCGATTGATCGGGTGCTGATGGCTCATGACTACCTGCGTTTCCGCCTGACGGGCGAAGCGACGGCGGAGATCACCAACATCTCCGGCAGCAACCTGTTCAACCAGCAAACGGCCGACTACGACCCAGTATTGATGGCGGCATTCGGTATTGAGGAAGTGGCCGATAAAACCGCGCCGCTGCTAGGTTCTGCCGAGCTTGCCGGGCAAGTAACCGCCACTGCCGCCGCCCAATGCGGATTACCGGCAGGAACGGCGGTGTATGGCGGCCTGTTCGATGTGGTTGGTGCGGCCTTGTGCTCGGGAGTGGTCGACGATCGCACCCTGAGCGCAGTGGCGGGTACCTGGTCGATCGCTACCTGCGTAACGGAGAACCTAATCCCCTCCTCCCATCCTTTTGCCTGGGGGCGTTATTGCATGGAGGGCCGCTACTTTGTTCACGAAGGCAGCCCAACCTCAGCGAGTAATCTGGCCTGGTTCTTACGGCAGTTTTGCGACAACGATCATCAGCGCTATGCGCAGTTCAACCGTTGGGTACAAGAACGCAGCAAGCAGCCGAGCGACATCACATTCCTGCCCTACCTGTTCGGCTCCAACCTCGGTAGCAACCTGCCGGGCGGGTTGATTGGCCTGAGCGGGCACCATGACATGGCAGATATCGTCCATGCGATCTATCAGGGCATCGTGTTCTCTCATCTGGTTCATCAGGATCGCCTGGTGGCACTGAATCCACGCGTAGAGCGTATTCGCATGACCGGCGGCCCCACGCAGTCCGACGTTTGGATGCAGATGTTTGCCAACGCCGGTAATTTGCCGCTGGAAGTGGTGAATATCCAGCAAAGTGGCTGCCGTGCCGCAGCGATCTGTGCCGCCGTGGGTGCCGGGGAGTACAGCAGCTTTACCGAGGCCGTGCAGGTTATTCAGCCTGAAGTACATACCTATTATCCCGACGCGGCGGCTAACCGACGCTTACGCGATCGCTTTGCGGGCTACCTGAATATCGCCCAAGCATTAAATGAGGCCAACCAGCATGCAAACCACTAATAATGTCTCACTTGGGCTGTACGAAAAAGCCTTGCCGGCAGATCTTGATTGGGCACAACGCCTGGGTATCGCCAGCGAACTGGGCTTCCAGTTTATGGAGATCTCCATTGATGAGCAGCCGGAACGCCAGCTGCGCCTGGACTGGGATCGTCAACAGCGGCTGGCGCTGATCAACGCCCGTTTTGACAGTGGTATCACGGTGCCCAGCATGTGTTTATCCGCCCACCGTCGTTATCCGTTTGGCAGCCATGATGCCGCCATCCGCCAACAGGCGCGCACGTTGATGGAAAAGGCGTTGGATTTCGCCGTCGACGTCGGGATCAGGAATATTCAGCTAGCGGGTTATGACGTCTATTACGAAACTGCCGATCGCCATACACGCCAGCGTTTTATCGAAGGTATGCAATGGGCGGTAGAGCTGGCGGCCAAGGCTCAGGTAATGCTGTCCGTGGAGATCATGGATACCACCTTTATCAACAGCATCAGCAAATGGCGTGAGTTTGCCAGGCAGATTGAAAGCCCATGGTTTACCGTCTATCCCGATATCGGCAACCTCAGCGCCTGGGGCAATGACGTCGATTTTGAGCTGGAGCAAGGCATCGACAAGATCACCGCCATCCATTTAAAAGACACCCTGCCGGTGCTGCCGGGTACTACAGGGCAATTCCGCGATGTGCCTTTCGGCAGCGGCTGCGTCGACTTTGCCCATACGTTTGCCGTGTTAAACCGGCTCAACTATCGCGGCCCATTCCTGCTGGAAATGTGGACGCGCAACGATGGCCAGGATATCCAGCATATCACCCAGGCCAAGAGCTGGATCGAGCAGCAGATGAAACAGGGAGGCATCACATGTTAAGCGAGTTGAAGCAGCAGGTGTTGGCGGCCAATCTCAGCCTGCCGGGTTATGGTTTGGTGACCTTTACCTGGGGTAACGTGTCGGCAATCGATCGCCAGCAGGGGCTGGTGGTGATCAAACCTTCGGGGATCGCCTATGAGGTGATGACGGTAGACGATCTGGTGGTGGTGGATTTGTACGGAGTGATCCAAGAAGGGCAGCGTAAACCGTCCTCGGATACCGATACCCATTTGGCTCTGTATCGTGCATTTCCTGCTATCGGCGGCATCGTCCATACCCACAGCCGTAATGCCACCATCTGGGCTCAGGCTGGCCAGGCGATCCCGGCTCTTGGCACCACCCACGCAGACTATTTTTATGGTGACATTCCCTGTACCCGCCCTATGCGTGAAGACGAGATTGCTGGCGACTATGAGCGGGAAACCGGCCAGGTGATTATCGAGACGTTCCAACAGGCAAAGCGCGATCCGCAGCAGGTGCCGGGGGTGTTGGTCTATTCTCACGGGCCTTTCGCCTGGGGAAAAACGGCGGCGGATGCGGTGCATAATGCGGTGGTGATGGAGGAAGTGGCGGCCATGGCGATGGCCACGCGGCAATTGACTCCGACGATCCCGCCAATGCAACCCGCGCTGCTGGATAAGCACTTTTTACGCAAGCACGGTAAAAATGCTTACTATGGGCAGTAATAGGGTGGGATTAGCCTGATATTTCAACGAATTGCCCTCACCCTAACCCTCTCCCACAGGGAGAGGGGACCGAACGTGCCACAGATTAATCTAGGAAATCCACCTTAGGTAGGCCAGAACATAGCCCCTGCTCGGCACCAATTAGGCCGTAGACAGCCCCTAAACCTGACTGGTTACCCTTTTTTGGGGTTACAGATTAGCTTCCTCACCCAATAACATCACCGGAGCAGTTCCCTCTCCCTGTGGGAGAGGGTTGGGGTGAGGGGCCACATCACTCGACAAGCAACATCCCGGTAAAGAATTCCCGCCTTAAAGGCTGATCGCTGTGATTATTTTTAATTGCATTAAACAATAATTCCGCCGCGATTTCCCCTAACACCTGCGTATCGTGATAAACCCCGGCAATATGCTGCCCATAATCCCGCGCCTTGGGCGGTTCATCGATAGAGAAGAATTTCACCCGATGGTAAATACCCAGTTGATGGCATAACGAAATAGCACCCAGCGTGATAATGCCGTTGAGGCCCACGATATAATCCGGCTGATGCTGTTCATCGGCAAGATATTCTCTCACCCGTGCCGCCTGTGAAATAAAATCATAGTCGCCATTGATAATGGTGATTTTACTCCCCTTCTCCTCCAGAGCATCAATAATCCCCTGGGTTCGTGCCAAGGTAATTTCCGAGTCGGCCGGGCCGCCCAGGATCAGGATATTACTTTCCGGCTGCTCGGCCAGATATTTCCCGGCCAGTTTGCCAATTTCTTGGTTGTTGAGGAACACGCCGCTAAGCTGTTGATTATAAATGTCTCTGTCGATCAGGATCAGCGGGGTGTGGTAGCGTTCGGCCTGATCAAGGTAGGCGGGTTGATAATGCCGATCGTCGCGTACAGCGGAGAGCAAGATGCCCCGCGCCTTATAACCGAACAACGCCTGCACCGCCTGCATTTCAGCCTCTTCGCTGCCGTCGGTATCAAACAGCATAATCTGATAGCCCTGCATGCGGGCAATGCGCGATACGGTTTGGATCAGGTTGGAATAGAAAGGGTTATACATGCTGCTGGTAACAATGCCAATAATTTGGCTGCTGCTTTTCTTTAATCCTTGAGCGAAAGCATTGGGAACATAATTAAGCTCTTTGGCAATAGCATGAATTTTCTCGAGGGTTTCAGACTTTACCAGTTCGGGTTTATTAAAAGCACGGGAGACAGTGATATTGGTCACGTTGGCTCGGCGGGCAATATCCACAATGGTGGCATTAGAATTCGCTTTTGACACCGTCAATCCTTGCTTTATTCATTAACAGATCCCTTATTGTAGGGAAGCCATCAGCAGTATGCCAGATGAATATCAAAGGTATTGATTTTGTTGTTCGAGGGGGGCAAACCCGCGCTCACCATAACCTAAAGAGAGCGCGGGCAGTGTTTGATAAGGTTTACAACTTATCGAGCAGCTTTTTCAGATCCTGGCCATCCTGGGAGCCTTTATTCTTCTCGGCCCACTTGTTCAAGGCGTCTTTGGCACGATCCTGCAGCTTTTTACGCAATAGCTGATCGACCTGCAACTGATAATTGAGCTGATCCCAAGGGCCATAGACACGCAGTGGGATCGGCGTTTCGCGCAGTTGTGCGATTAACGCATTGTTGCCCTGCCAGCCCCCCGTTACCAGTACGTTCATGGTTAAGTCGCACTGTTTGCCAGGCATATTGAGCGTACCGCTGCCGGTCAGGCTCATCACCGGTGACTCTGCCTGTAACTCGCTGAGCGTGATCTGCCCCTTGCTCAAGCTGGCCTTGGCGCTCATTTGTTGCACCGCAGTGTAGCGCTGGTTGTTATCCTCACCACGCACGCTACTGTCATTACGCGCCACGGCTTGCTGGATAAGCTGTTGAATATTAAGACCATGAAGCTGCGCATTCTGCATGGACAGTTCCGCAGTCCCATGCCAGCGGTGCTCGAACGCCGTGGCGTTGAAGCGATCGCCACTCAAATCGCCCTGCATGTTGAACGTGCCGGTCAGCGCCAATGGCATATCGAAGGCCTTGAGTACCTCACCCAACTCAATATGCCGTAACTGCGGCTGCAGTTTGATCAGCGCTTTATCAGCCCGCACATCCATCGAGCCTGGTAGGGAGAAATCACCGCTGGCCAACTTGCCAGACAGCGTAGCCACCGTCATTAATCCCTGTTGGTTGCTTGCCTGTACCGCCAGTTGATTAACCGACATCCCACGATAAGTGACCTGATCCGCCTTCAACTTAAGCTGCGCGTTGAAGCCACGTAACACCTGTAAATTCTGTTGTGGGTCGTCCGCCTGATTGGCGATCACCGGGGATGCGGTCACCGGCTGCGGCAGCTTCTCCTCATCAGGATTTTTTGTCTGCCAGCCCGAGAGCGCATCCAGATTGAGTTGTATGGCACTGAGATCCAAGGTGTAAGCAGGCACTTGCCCGAACTGCGCGCTAGCGCTCCCAGTCAACTGGCTATCATTGGCACTGAGCATCAGTTGGCTCAAGACAACCTGCTGCGAAGCCTGCTGATAAACCGCCTGTACGCTCCCTTCCCCCTTGATGGCACCGGCAAGAATATCTGCGCCCTCAAGCTGGTAGCTAAACTTCGTGACCTGCGCGCCTATCTGGCGGGGAAACTGTTGCAGATCGAGATTGGCCGCCAGATTGAAGCTCAGATCGCGTTGGTCGCGATTCACCCGGCTGGAAAGCTCTATCTGCGCCTGATGCTTTTCATTCTGCTGCAGGGTTAAATCGATATCACGAACGTTAATCTGCTCGTTGTTGGCCCGCTGCCAGATCAACAGGCTGTCCACCACCCGCAGGTTGTCGATATCAAATTTCCACAGGGATCCCGAGCTATCATCCGCCTGGTTACCACCGGGGGCGATAGGAGCATCGGGCTGGCTTTGCTCTGCGCTATCGGGGGTCAGGCGGATGACGGCATTTTTCAGCATCACCTGCTTAACGTAAAGCTGGTGGGAAAGGAGCGGCAGCAGTTTGACATCCAGACGCATATTATCCGCGCTGACGGCCGGAGCCGCTGCCCCTGGCGCCGTCAGCGTCATTCGCCCGGCAAGAATGCTCAGCTGCGGCCAGACATGCCAACGAAGGTCGCCTTCCAGCGTCAGATGATAGCCGCTGCTCTGCTCAACCTTCTTGATCATATAGCCGCGGAAATCATTCGGATTAACCAACAGCACCAAGGCAGACATCCCTGCCACCAGCACCACCAGCAAAATCACCAAAGTCGTCAGTAGTCTTCTCATGCCATCCTCGTGTCAGCGTAATACCGGTTCGCTGTTAATCCTTGTCAATACGACTGGCCACGGCCCCTTGCTGATCCCTGTATTTCGCGTCCTGGCGGCTATTGTATGGCCGTGCCGCAGGCCCGGAAAGCGGTTCGAAACTCAGCGCGCCGATCAACATGCCAGGGCGTAATGCCAACGGCAGCTTACCTGAATTATAGAACTCCAGCACAATACAGCCTTGCCAACCGGGATCGATACGGTGTGCGGTAACGTGCACCATCAATCCCAGGCGGGCTAATGAAGAGCGGCCATCGAGCCAGCCAACCAGATCGTTAGGAATGGTGACCGACTCCAGCGTCACCGCCAGCGCCAGTTCACCTGGATGTAGGAAGAAGGCTTCGCCTTCCGGCAGCACGATTTCATCGCTCATTACGCGGTCGAGGGCGGCGCTCACTTCATCCTTTGGGCCACTGAGATCGATAAAGGCAGCGGTATGGCCACGGAACACGCGGAACTGATTGCCGAGACGGACATCCACTGTGGCCCCGTTAATACGCTCAATGGGAGGACGCGGTGAAATCACCAGTTTTCCGTTATCCAGCCAGGCTTCGATATCGCGGTCGCACAGTCTCATTATTTTCTCCATTCCATCAAGGCGCATAAACTTATACGAAAATTGCCACACAACGGGCTCAAGGTCTATGTCGGGGCTCAAATAGTTCGCTAAAGGCCAGTAAAAACAGGCTGGCCTGTTAATGACTTATTCAAAGAATTGGCTGATTTTTGCCTTCAGGATATCTATCGCGATACGGTTTTTACCCCCGCGCGGTACGATAATATCGGCGTATTGCTTTGAAGGCTCAATAAACTGCAGGAACATTGGGCGGACGGTTTTCTGGTACTGCGCCATAACGGAATCCATGGAGCGGCCACGCTCATTCACGTCGCGCTTCATACGGCGCATCAGGCAAATATCCAGCGGGGTATCGACAAAGATCGAGAAGTTCATTTCCTGGCGCAGGCGGATATCCGTCAATAACAGGATCCCTTCCAGGATGATGACTTTCTTGGGCTCGAGATGGATCGTCTCTTTCTTACGCGTATGTTCGGTGTAGCTATACAGCGGCAGCTCAATCGCCTGGCCGGACTTCAGCATTTGCAGATGCTGGAACAGCAGATTGTGATCCATGGCGCTGGGGTGGTCATAGTTGGTTTTGACCCGCTCTTCCATGGTCAGGTGCGTCTGGTCTTTGTAGTAACTGTCTTCCGGGATCACACCGATATGTTGATCGCCAACCTGATCGCGGAGTTCGCGGTATAACGTACTGGCAATAAGGCTTTTTCCGGAGGCTGATGCGCCAGCTATACCAATAATGACGCACTGATGCGACTTGTCAGTCATAAAATTAAAGACCTGGTTTCAATGTGGGGAAAGGGATGTAAAACACGCTAATTATAGGGAGTTAGTGCCTTTGGCGCCAGCGTTTAGACGGTAAGGCGGGAGATTATCCCCACAAACCGGCGTAATTGACATGCGGAGTATCTTTTGCCGGGGGATTTAAGATTTTTTACGCTACTGCAAATCGGCGACTCAGGGTACAATTCACGCCATCATCAAGACCGTCTTCGATCCTATTTCTTAGAGTACAACCGCACATGAACTGGCATTTTCTGACTTTTTTTGGTGACAGCATGCTGCTGCTGCCCTGCGCAGCCATCGTCTTTATTATTTTACTCCTGTCCCCCACCAGCAGAAAACCGACCTGGCAATGGATGCTGCTGTTTGGCGGCGTGGGTGCCGTAGTTTGCGTATCGAAGCTGGCGTTTATGGGCTGGGGTATCGGCAGCCGCCACTGGGATTTTACCGGGTTCAGCGGCCACTCGGCCCTGTCTGCCAGTATCTGGCCGGTTTTGCTGTGGTTACTCTGTGGGCGTTTCTCGTCGCCAGTCAGGCGTACTGCGGTGATCGCTGGCTATCTGTTGGCCGCCGTAGTCGGTTATTCACGTTTGGTGATCCACGCCCATTCCACTTCTGAGGTGATCACCGGCCTGGCACTCGGCTTTATCGTCAGCAGCACTTTCTTAATGCTGCAACGTGGCACGCAGCCACCACGGCTGTCCTACCGCAAAATTGCCGTTACGCTGGCGCTGCCCCTTGTCCTGATCAATTCCGGCACTGCGGCACCGACCCAGGGGTTACTGGAAAGGATTGCCGTGACCATTGCGCCGGTAGAAAAACCTTTTGTCCGGGCTGATTTGCACAAAAAACCACAGGTTTCAGCACCTCAGAGTCGTTAATGCCCCCTCACCCTAGCCCTCTCCCGCATGGAGAGGGGACAGAACGTGCCACAACGTTAATTCAGCAACTAAACACAATAATGTCGATAGAATAATCCCTCCCCCCACACGACTCCATACAGCTCCCTCTCCCTGTGGGAGAGGGTTGGGGTGAGGGGGGGGACGAGAGCACTAAACTAACAATTTAATGCAGGGCAATCACAGAGCGCGGAAGGAGATCTCGGTAGGAATAGCTTCCCCCTGCCAATACATCTGAGCCGCGACGCGCCCCGCCAGTTGACGGTACATCTCCGCAAACTCGCTGTCCGGGCGGCTGACCACGGTCGGTTGTCCGCGATCCAGATCTTCACGCAACGAGATATGCAACGGCATCTGCCCCAACAGGCGGCTATGGTATTTCTGCACCAGCTTCTCTGCCCCACCGGTGCCGAAAATAGGCTCGTGATGACCACAGTTGCTGCACACATGCATGCTCATGTTCTCAACGATGCCCAATACCGGCACATGCACCTTTTCGAACATCACAATGCCTTTGGCGGCATCAAGCAGGGCGATATCCTGTGGTGTCGTCACCACCAGCGCACCGGTCACCGGGATATTCTGCGACAGGGTCAGTTGGATATCCCCGGTGCCTGGCGGCATATCCAGCACCAGATAATCCAGGTCCGGCCACAGCGTATCCTGCAACAGTTGCAGCAGCGCCTTGCTGGCCATCGGCCCACGCCACACCATGGCGTTGTCGTCTGTCACCAGGTAGCCGATAGAGTTGGTCGCTAAACCGTGCGCCATGATCGGAGCCATATGCTGGCCGTCCGGCGAGGTTGGGCGTTCATGTTCAGTCCCCAGCATGTTGGGGATCGACGGGCCATAAATGTCCGCATCCAGGATACCCACTTTGGCACCTTCGGCGATCAGCGCCAGTGCCAGGTTGACTGCGGTACTGGATTTCCCCACACCGCCTTTGCCGGAGCTGACGGCAATAATGTTACGCACACCTTTCACACCGGCCTGGTCGTTGGCACGCTTCAAGGTGGTGATATCGTGCTTCAGCTTCCATTCGATAGCCTGAACGCCGGTCACACGCAGCAGTTCGGCGCTCACCGATTCTTTCAGCGCCTCAAACCCGCTTTGCCAGGCAAACGGCATGACCAATTCGATATGCAGGACATTGTCCAGCAGCGTGCAGTGGTGAATGGCTTTCAGTGCGGTCAGATTGTTTTTTAACGTCGGGTGTTCGAAGGCGGCCAATACTCCGGTCACCAGGGCGCGCAGAACTTCAGGGTTGGTCTGCTCAGGGGATTTGGCGTTCATCCCGGCTCCTTGATTTTGAATGGGTAGCAACCCGATAAGCATATCAGAACTGCAGGGTAACTCGCTCGTATAACCCGAAAGAAACCGCCCTAGCAGCAGAGAGCGCGATCGGGTAACATCAAAGACCCTTTTCACTCATTAAAGAAAGCAACTTTTCATTATGGCTCAAGTCGCGAAAAAATTATTGGTGACGTGCGCGCTACCGTACGCAAATGGTTCCATCCATCTCGGCCACATGCTCGAGCACATCCAGGCAGATATCTGGGTTCGTTACCAACGAATGCGCGGCAACGAAGTTCATTTCATCTGTGCGGATGACGCGCACGGTACGCCAATCATGCTCAAAGCACAGCAGATGGGTATCCCGCCAGAAGAGATGATCGCGGAAATGAGCCGCGAGCACCAACAGGATTTCGCCGGTTTTGGCATCAGCTATGAGAATTATCATTCGACCCATAGCGAAGAAAACCGTGAACTGTCAGGTGTGATCTATGGCCGCTTGAAAGAGAACGGCCATATCAAGCGACGCACCATTTCTCAGCTTTACGATCCCGAGAAAGGCATGTTCCTGCCGGATCGTTTTGTGAAGGGCACCTGCCCGAAATGTAAATCTCCGGACCAATATGGCGATAACTGCGAAGTTTGTGGCGCAACTTACAGCCCAACCGAGCTGATCGATCCTAAATCCGTGGTTTCCGGCGCTACCCCGGAAATGCGTGATTCTGAGCACTATTTCTTCGACTTGCCCGCTTTCAGCGACATGCTGCAAGCCTGGACACGCTCCGGCGCGCTGCAAGAGCAGGTGGCAAACAAGATGCAGGAATGGTTCGAATCCGGCCTGCAACAGTGGGATATCTCCCGCGATGCGCCGTATTTCGGCTTCGAAATTCCGGATGCGCCAGGCAAGTATTTCTACGTCTGGCTGGATGCACCAATCGGTTACATGGGCTCGTTCAAGAACCTGTGCGATAAACGCGGCGATCTGGATTTCGACGAGTTCTGGCGTAAAGACTCCACTACCGAGCTGTATCACTTCATCGGTAAGGATATTGTCTACTTCCACAGCCTGTTCTGGCCGGCAATGTTGGAAGGCAGCGATTTCCGCAAGCCTACCAGCCTGTTTGTGCACGGCTATGTGACGGTGAACGGCGCCAAGATGTCCAAGTCGCGCGGCACCTTCATTAAAGCAGGCACCTACCTCAAGCACCTGGATGCCGATTGTCTGCGTTATTACTACGCCGCCAAGCTATCTTCTCGCATCGATGATATCGACCTGAATCTGGAAGACTTCGTGCAGCGCGTGAATGCGGATATCGTGAACAAAGTGGTCAACCTGGCTTCCCGTAACGCTGGCTTCATCAACAAGCGTTTTGCCGGGCAGTTAGCCGACCACCTGGCCGACCCTGCGCTGTACCAGACCTTTGTTGATGCTGCCACCAGCATTGCGCAGGCCTATGCCAGCCGTGAAACCAGCCGGGCGATCCGCGAAATCATGGCGCTGGCCGATCTGGCCAACCGCTATGTCGATGAGCAGGCTCCTTGGGTAGTAGCGAAAGAAGAAGGCCGCGACGCCGATCTGCAAGCTATCTGTTCAATGGGCATCAACCTGTTCCGCGTGCTGATGACCTACCTGAAGCCGGTACTGCCTGCGTTGACCGAACGTGCCGAAGCGTTCCTCAACTGCGAACTGAGCTGGGATGGCATTGAGCAGCCACTGCTGGGCCATCAGGTGAGCACCTTCAAGGCGTTGTTCAACCGTATCGATCTCGACAAAGTGAATGAAATGGTAAATGCATCAAAAGAAGATCTGGCCGCCAGCCAGAAAGTTGTCAGCGGCCCGCTGGCAGACGATCCAATTCAGGACACCATCAGCTTTGACGATTTCGCCAAGGTCGATATGCGTATCGCGCTGATCAAGAGCGCCGAGTTTGTTGAAGGTTCCGACAAGCTGCTGAAGCTGCAGTTGGATCTGGGCGGTGAATCACGCCAGATCTTCTCTGGTATTCGCTCTGCCTACCCTGATCCTTCACTGCTGGAAGGGCGTTTGACGATTATGGTGGCCAACCTGGCGCCGCGTAAAATGCGCTTTGGCGTTTCCGAAGGGATGGTGATGGCGGCTGGCCCTGGCGGCAAGGAAATCTTCCTGCTCAGCCCGGACAGCGGCGCACAGCCTGGTATGCAGGTTAAATAAGTTTTTGTAATATCAAGCAAAGTCCCCTCACCCTAACCCTCTCCCACAGGGAGAGGGGACTGATCGAGTTCACTGGTTTCTCTGAGTCATACCCAACCTTTCTTCTTATTCATTTCTTCATTTCTTTCCGATCTAGTAATGCCTAGCTTCTATTTACTCCTTACTTTCCGAAGCAGCACGGGCTAACTATATGCTCCGGACAGAGCTCCCTCGCCCTACGGGAGAGGGTTGGGGTGAGGGGTATCTCAGAAGCTAGAATGAGGGGAAACACGATCCTGCAAATGCCATAAAATCACCTGCCTCACCCCCTCCCAATTGCGCAATACTTCATCGTTCCAAAAACGAATCACGGTAAAACCCTGCTGCTCTAGAAAGCTTGTGCGCTGCTGGTCATAAGCCACCTGTCCAGAATGCTGGCCACCATCCAGCTCAACAATCAGCTTCGCCTGCCAACACCCAAAATCGGCAAAGAAAGGCCCAACCGGAAATTGCCGCCGAAACTTAAACCCCGCCAAGCGGCGATCGCGCAGCTGTAGCCACAAGGCTTGTTCTGCCTCGGTCATATCAGATCTTAAACGGCGCGCCTTAATCAGCGTGATTGCATTCTTCATCAGCCAAGATTACTGCTACCAGCACCGTCGATCTCCCGGCTCCTGCCAAAACTGCGCACCCCATCCAAACCAATCGTTATAACACCTGAGAAAAATTCATAAGCCGGTGGATTCCCAATTACCGGGCATCTGGTTATGATGCTACATCGCAAAAGATAGACATCTAGACATAAAGACAGCTACACATCCAATTTTACCGGGAACTCTTCACCTGCTTCGGAGCCAATAATGAAAATGATAAAGACCTCACTGCTCGCCCTCAGCCTGCTGACCAGCCTGCCCCTGCTGGCCGCTGAAGCCACGCTTGCCCCCGTTCCTGACGCGATTGCCCAGCATCAAGGGCAGATCCGCGTCGCAGTGATCCGTAATCTGGGTTCCGATGACAACACCACCCAGTTTTTGGCCGGAGCAATCCAGGAGGGGCGCAAGCTCGGTTTCAAGGTGGATACCTTCCTGAGCAACGGTGATGACGCGCGTTTTCAGGACTTCGTTAACCAGGCCATCAGCCAAAAGTATGACGGCATCATTCTTTCTCAAGGCCGCGCGCCCTATTCCACCGATCTGGTCAAGCGCATCGCTGCGGCAGGTATCGCGGTGTCGGCCTTTGATACCGACGTTAGCGGCGAGATCCCCGGCGTCACCGTTTCCCAACAGGATGATGCCTCGCTGGCCAATGAATCCGTCGGCCAGCTGATTAAAGATTTCGACGGCAAGGCCAACATTATCAAGCTGTGGGTTGCAGGCTTCCCGCCGATGGAGCGCCGCCAGGCCGCTTACCAGCAGTTGCTCAAGCAAAATCCGGGTATTCATGAGTTGGAATCGATCGGGGCGGTATCTTCCGACGTCCAGGGCGATACCGCCAATAAAGTCGGTGCGGTGCTGGCCAAATACCCGAAAGGTAAAATTGATGCCATCTGGGGCACCTGGGATGCCTTCAGCCAGGGAGCCTATAAGGCGCTGCAAGAAAATGGCCGCACCGAGATCAAACTCTACAGCATCGATATCTCCAACCAGGATCTGCAACTGATGCGCGAAGCCGGTAGCCCGTGGAAGGTCAGCGTTGCGGTAGATACCAAGCTGATCGGGGCCGTCAACCTACGCCTGATTGCCAACAAGCTGGCGGGTGAGCCAACGCCTGCCACCTATCAGTTTAAAGCCGCCGCCATCCCGCAGGCCTTGCTGGTCAGCCAGACTGGCCCAATCAACGTAGCCTCACTGAGTAAAATTATTCCAGGCTGGGGCAGCAGCGAAGATTTCATCCAACCCTGGTTTGCCACCCTGCAGGCTAAATCCGGTAAATAATGCTGTTTTACCGAGGGGCTACAGACGTAGCCTCTTTTTTTTAAACAATTTTTCCGTTCCCCCCTTCTCTGCATCACAAAATAAGCTACTGTAGTTGCACTGGCGTAATAACTGTATGCATCAACAGGTTTGGTTATGAAGGGATTCCCCCCACTGATTAAGATATTGCTGGCAAGTTCGCTAGTGCTGACCATAGGCCGTGGCGTCACGCTGCCCTTTATCACCATTTACCTGACCGAGCACTTCCACCTGCTGCCGAAAAGCGTGGGCATTATCTTGGGCGTCAGCCTGACTATCGGTATCATCAGCAGCTTTTATGGCGGCTATCTGGTCGATCGCTTTAATAAAAATCCGCTGATCCTGCTCGCCATCCTGCTATTTTCGCTGAGTTTTTTTGCTATCCCATGGGTCACGCATCCCGCTGGCGTTATCTTGGTGCTAGCCATCTTACATACTGCCTATGCGGTGCTCAGCATCGCCATCAAGGCCTGCTTTGCCAGTTGGCTGCCGGTAAACCAACGTATCAAGGCGTTCTCGATCAACTATACGCTGGTGAACGTTGGCTGGGCCGTCGGCTCATCATTGGGCGTGATGGTAGCCGGGTACAGTCCACTGCTGCCATTTTACCTGTCCGGCGGGTTAGCGTTACTGACTGTGATAACCCTGAGCTTCCGCCTGCGCAGCTATCCATCACCACCGATAGAAGACACCGGCAACACTCCACCGTCGGTTCTCAACTTCCGCCAGACGTTGAATGTGCTGCGCGGCGATCGGCGGCTGATTTATTTCACCCTTGGCAGCACGTTAGGCGCGGTGGTGTTTGGCCAATTTACCGGCTATCTGTCGCAGTATCTGATCATCGTTAGCGATGCCGAATTTGCTTACAAAGTGATTGGCGTGGTGATGATCGTCAACGCCTGCATCGTGATCGCCCTGCAGTATCTGCTGAGTCGCGGTATGCGCCAGGACAACATGCTGCGCTGGCTGATGCTGGGCACGCTGTTCTTCGTCCTGGGGCTGATCGGCTTTATGCTGGCAGGCCTTTCGATATGGCTATGAGTGCTGGCCATGGCGATTTTCACCCTGGGGGAAATCATCGTCATTCCGGTTGAATATATGTTTATCGACTTTATCGCCCCGCCGCACCTGAAAGGCAGCTATTACGGCGTGCAGAGCCTGAGTAATCTGGGGGGTGCCATCAACCCGGTGATGTGCGGTTTCCTGCTGAGCTATGCGCCACCGCCGGTAATGTTCCTGGTGTTGATCGCCGCTGCATTGTTCAGCCTGCTGTTCTTCTTCCTCGGCCATCGGTTGGCGGAACAGCAAAAGCCGCTTGCCAGCCTGAGCAGCGCGGAATAGCCTGGCCCGCTACACTTAAAGTGGGCCACAATCTTGCCAAAATGGCATGATAGGCATAGCGAGAATTCATGATGCGTTTTGTGGCGTAGCTCACAGTTTAATTGTATGATGAATGCGTCAACGTCAACGAGAATGCACTATGGGCAACCTATTTAACCTGTGTTGGAAATATGTCAGGGCGATCGTGCTGATCTACCTTAGCCTGTTCGCCGGTAACGCCATTGCGGCGCTGTTGCCGATCGCCATACCCGGCAGCATTATCGGGATGTTGATCCTGTTTGCCCTGCTCTCCTCACAAATTCTACCGGCCAAATGGGTCAAGCCTGGCTGCCATCTGTTTATCCGCTATATGGTGCTGCTGTTTGTGCCAATCGGCGTCGGTATCATGAAGTATTACGACCAGATAGTTGACGATCTGGCTCCGCTGATCGTGTCTTGCCTGATCAGTACGCTGCTGGTGTTTGTGGTGGTTGGCTATACTTCACATTACTTCCACCGCGAGCGCCCCATCCTCGGTAAAGCAAAAAATGCGGAGGATGAGCAATGATGCAAAATATCTGGTGGTCTTTACCGCTGACCCTGGTGGTATTTTACGCGGCACGCAAGCTGGCGCAAAAGCTCCACATGCCGTTACTGAACCCATTATTGGTCTCAATGGCGGTGATTATCCCGCTGCTGTTGCTGACCGGCATTCCTTATGAACGCTACTTTCAAGGCAGCAAAATCCTCAACGATCTGCTGCAACCGGCGGTGGTCGCCCTTGCCTTTCCGCTATACGAGCAGATCCATCAGATCCGCGCGCGTTGGAAATCCATCATCACCGTCTGCTTTATTGGCAGCATGACCGCGATGATCAGCGGCGGTGCCATTGCCCTGCTAATGGGAGCCAAACCCGAAATTGCCGCCTCGATCTTGCCAAAATCGGTGACGACCCCGATAGCCATGGCGGTAGCCGAGTCGATTGGCGGCATCCCGGCCATCAGCGCGGTGTGCGTGATTTTTGTCGGTATTCTGGGGGCGGTCTTCGGCCATTCGCTGCTGAGTCTGTTGCGGATCAACACCAATTCATCGCGCGGTTTGGCGATGGGCACCGCTTCGCATGCGTTGGGTACAGCACGCTGCGTAGAAATGGATTACCAACAGGGCGCATTCAGTTCGCTGGCTCTAGTCATCTGCGGGATTATCACTTCGCTGACCGCGCCGTTTGTGTTCCCGATACTGCTGCGGCTGTTTGGGTAACGGCTTAAAACCTGCGATACATCTCGCATTTATAAGTTTCATTGCATCTGTTTCATTAAAAAATAGATACAAATCACATTTTGTTGTGGGCCGGTTGCCTAGAATGTTAACCCGTTAACTTGTTGAGAGACTTCCTTATGCATTCTCGCTTTCACTCCGCCTACAGCGAATTGCCTGCGGCCTTGCAATCCGCCCTGCTGCCTTATTTAGATGCGCCTGATTTCGCAGCCATGTTCAGGGCCGAGCAGATTGCGGCGATCAAGCAACAGTGCGGGTTGGATGACGATGCTCTGGCCTTTGCTCTGCTGCCATTGGCGGCTGCCTGCTCGTTAACGCCGATTTCGCATTTCCACGTGGGGGCGGTGGCGCGTGGCGTCAGTGGCAACTGGTATTTTGGTGGCAACATGGAATTCCGTGGTGCACCTATGCAACAAACCGTGCACGCGGAGCAGTGCGCTGTCACGCATGCGTGGTTGCGTGGCGAAGCCAAGCTGGTCGCGGTCACCGTCAACTACTCGCCATGCGGCCACTGCCGCCAGTTTATGAATGAGCTTAACAGCGGCACCGAGTTGGAGATCCACTTGCCTGCACGGGCAACCGCCACGCTGGGCGATTACCTGCCTTACTCCTTCGGCCCGAAAGATCTGCAAATCAGCGAGTTGCTGATGGATCCGGTCGATCACGGTTTCCAACTGACGCTGGATGATGAATTGGCGAAAGCTGCCCTGGATGCCGCCAACCGCAGCCATGCTCCTTACAGCACCGCCCATAGCGGCGTAGCGCTGGAAGCCGAAGACGGCAAGGTTTACGCTGGCCGCTATGCAGAAAACGCCGCGTTCAACCCTAGCCTGCCGCCATTGCAGGCCGCGCTGATCCTGATGAATGTCTCCGGTGGTGATTGCCAGAAAATCCGCCGTGCCGTATTGGCAGAAGCGGAAGGCGCAATCCTGACCCAGTGGGATGCCACCCGCGCCACCTTGGCAGCCTTGGGCTGCGAAGACGTCCAACGCGTCACCTTCTGATCCCTCAGGCGGAGCCACCGTGCTCCGCCGCAATCCGGCTAAAAAACCAGCAACAAACGACAATTCCTCATTATTTACTAACAAATGCTGTACATATTTTGCCGATATCTTAGGATCGGCAGTAATAAAGCTTACCCTAGGCAAAGAGTAAAACTGATGGAACTGGAATACGAAAGCAAACGCCCTCTCTACATCCCCTACGCTGGCCCCATTCTGTTGGAGTTCCCGTTACTGAACAAAGGCAGCGCCTTTTCTGAAGAAGAACGCAGTAACTTCAACCTGCACGGCCTGCTGCCAGAAGCGATAGAAACCATCGAAGAACAGGTGGAACGCGCTTACCGGCAGTATCAGGATTTCAAGAACGATAACGACAAGCACATCTACCTGCGCAATATCCAGGACACCAACGAAACGCTGTTCTATCGCCTGCTGGATTCGCACCTGAGCGAGATGATGCCCATCATCTATACGCCAACCGTGGGTGAAGCCTGTGAGCATTTCTCCGATATCTATCGCCGCGCGCGTGGGCTGTTCATTTCCTACCCTAACCGCGATCGTATCGACGATATGCTGCAAAACGCCACCAAGCAGAACGTTAAGGTGATTGTGGTCACCG
>DWRE01000083.1:0-25693 GCA_018251075.1 Metardaris cosinga cedra | reverse complement strand
CCCCTCACCCCAACCCTCTCCTTGGGGAAAGGGTTGGGGTGAGGGACTTGGTTACGTCATCTTAGGAATTGATTATGAAAGCTGTATCACGTGTTCACATTACGCCGCATATGCACTGGGATCGTGAGTGGTATTTCACCACCGAGGAGTCACGCATCCTGCTGATAAACAACATGGAAGAGATCCTGACCCGGTTGGAAACCGATCCCGAGTACCGTTTCTATGTGCTGGATGGGCAAACGGCGGTGCTGGAAGACTACTTTGCCATCAAGCCAGAAAATCACGGGCGGGTGAAAGCGTTGGTGCAGGCTGGCAAGCTGATCGTTGGGCCGTGGTATACCCAAACCGATACCATGGTGGTGTCAGGGGAATCGATCGTGCGCAACCTGATGTATGGCATGCGCGACTGCTTGTCCTTTGGCGAACCGATGAAGATCGGCTATCTGCCGGACTCTTTCAGCATGTCTTCGCAGTTACCGCATATTTTCAACGGGTTCGGTATCACGCGCGCCATGTTCTGGCGCGGTTGCTCCGAGCGCCACGGTACCGACAAGACCGAGTTCCTGTGGCAAAGCAACGACGGCAGCGAAGTTGCGGCACAGGTGCTGCCGCTGGGTTACGCCATTGGTAAATACCTGCCCGAAGATGAAGCCGGGCTGCGCAAACGGCTGGGCAGCTATTTCACCGTGCTGGAAAACGCCTCGGTTACCAAAGATATCCTGTTGCCGAACGGCCACGATCAGATGCCGCTGCAACAGAATATCTTCCAGGTGATGGCCAAACTGCGCGAGATTTACCCACAGCGTGAGTTTGTCATGAGCCGTTTTGAAGAGGTCTTTGAGCGGATCGAAGCCAGTCGTGAACGTTTGGCGACGCTGAAGGGCGAATTTAACGACGGTAAATACATGCGCGTGCACCGCACCATCTCGTCAACCCGCATGGATATCAAGATCGCCCACGCCGAGATCGAGAACAAGATCGTTAATATCCTCGAGCCGTTGGCGGCGATCGCCTGGTCACTGGGCTTTGAATACCATCACGGCCTGCTGGAGAAAATGTGGAAAGAGATCCTGAAAAACCACGCCCACGACAGTATCGGCTGTTGCTGTAGCGACAAGGTACATCAGGAGATCATGACGCGTTTTATTCTGGCGGATGACATGGCGGAAAACCTGGTGCGCTTTTACATGCGCAAGATTGTCGACAATATGCCGGTACAGCACGCAGATGCCGACAAACTGACGTTCTTCAACCTGCTGCCTTACCCGCGTGAAGAGGTGATCAACACCACCATTCGTATTCGTGCCCAGCAGTTCTCGCTGATGGATGAACAGGGCCAGCCGGTGGAGTATTTTATCCGCGCCGCGCGGGAGATCGATCCTGGGCTGGTGGATCGCCAGATTGTGCATTATGGCAACTACGATCCCTTTATGGAGTACGACATTCAGCTCTGTCGCCCATTGCCCGCGATGGGATATTGCACCCTGCATATTCATGCCAATCACGCAGGCCAGCAAAGCCAAGCTGCGGCGCAACCGGCAGAACTGTTGGAAAACGAGTATTACCGCATTGCCCTGAATGCCAATGGTACGTTGGATATTATCGATAAACAGAGCGGCTATCTCTATCAGCAGGTGTTGCAACTGGAAGATGGCTCCGACGATGGCGATGAGTATGACTATTCGCCTTCCCGTGAAGAGTGGTTGATCTATTCCACGCAAAGCGCAGTGGCTACCGCCATCAAACATGAGGCTTGGCAGAGTATCGCCACACTGGAACTGCGCATGGCATTGCCAGCTAATTTGCAACAGCGGGCGGAGCGGCGGAGCGACGGTTACCTGGATGTACAGTGCCAGGTGACGTTGGCGCACAACAGCCGCCGCATCGACATTGAGATGTGGCTGGATAACCAGGCCGACGATCACCGCGTGCGGGTATTGATCCCAACGCCGTTCGCCAGTGAAAACGTGCTGGCGGATAACCAGTTTGGCTGCATTACTCGCCCGGTGGACGATCCGGCCATGGCCGTTTGGCAGCAAGAGGGCTGGAAAGAGGCGCCGATCCCGGTGTGGCAACTGATGAACTTTGCCGCCTTGTATGGCGATCTGCATGGCATGGCATTGTTTACCGAGGGGTTGCGTGAGTTCGAGATTGTTGGTGAGCGCCGCGATACCTTTGCCCTGACGCTGTTCCGCTCGGTAGGCGTGCTGGGTAAAGAGGAATTGCTATTGCGGCCGGGTCGCCCTTCCGGCATCAAACTGCCAACACCAGATTCCCAGATGCGTGGCAAATTGCATTGCCGGTTCAGCCTGTTCAGTTTTGCAGGAGATCCGCACCAGGCGGGCGTGATGCAGCAGGCCCGGGCCTACGTCACTCCGGTGCGCTGTTACAACAAAATCCCGTTTGATGCGATGAAGCTCAATCTGGCGGCCTTCCGCACGCCGCTGCACTTTAGCCTGCTTTCGATGCCAGAATCAGGCCCAGTATTGAGCGTGTTGAAGAAGGCTGAGGATGCCGATGCTTTGATTATTCGCGTGTATAACCCTTCGGAGCAGGTGTCGATCGGCGGAGCGTTAACGTTGGCGGCTCCAGCGCAGGAATGGCTGGAAACCGGTATGGACGAGCAACCGTTGCCACAGCAAGGCATAGCAAAAGGGGATTTCACTACCTTGGCGCCTTGCCATTCGAAAACCTTCCGTTTTATCTGATAAGTACTGGCCAGAGGCGTGGATTGCCACGCCTCTGAATGTAACTATAAATTGAATTGGCGTGCTAGCTGGTCGATAGCGGCGCGCTGGAACTGGTTGAAGGCCTCGCGGGGTTGCTGTTGCTGAATGAATTCCAGCATTGGGTCCTGCACCTCGGTGCGTATGCCGCTCAATTCTTCCATTACCGCCAGGCCGCAGAACGGCACATAAGCTTCGGCATAGCCCCCTTCGTGCACCATCACCAGCTTGCCACCGCAGAGCCGATCCGCAGCGCTTTGCACCTGGGCGGTCATGGCTCGGAAGCTGTCGCTGTGTAACTGCATCCGCGCCAGAGGATCGATGGCGTTAGCATCGTAACCGCAGGCGATGATGATCATCTCTGGTTTAAACTGCTCTAGCGCTGGAATGACGATTTGCTGCATGGCGTATTGATAGCCGTCGTCACCGGCCCCGGCCAGCAGCGGAATATTGATGTTGTAACCCGCTCCGGCTCCCTCACCGCGATCTTGTTCACCGGCGTAGCCCGCCGGGAAACAGCCGTCTTGATGCAACGAGATGGTCAGCACGTCGTCGCGCTGCCAGTAAATGTGCTGGGTGCCGTTGCCGTGGTGCACGTCCCAGTCGATCACTGCCACCTTGCCTAGCCCGAAGCGGTCTTTGGCGCGTTCGATGGCAATGGGAATATTAGCCAGGAAGCAGAACCCCATCGATTGATCCGGCAGGCAGTGATGGCCCGGCGGGCGTGAGAGGGAATAGGCGTTGTCCAGTTCCCCTTTCAGCACCGCCTCTACCGCAGCACAGGCCAGCCCAGCGGAAAGTTTGGCAATTTCATAGCTGCCTGGCCCCAGCGGAGCCTCTTCCCCCAACATGCCGCCGCCGTTATCGCTCAGCTGTTTGAAGCGTTGCAGGTAATGTGCCGGATGGATGCGCAGTAAATCTTCCTCATCGGCCAGCTCGGCGCTCAGCAGCTTGAGCTGGCGCGACAGGCCGGAAACGTCCATCAGGTTTTTCATCCGCCGCTTGGTTTCCGGCGACTCGGCATGCCCGGCTCCAGATGGCGGTTGCACCCAGCCGCCCACCGGCAGCGTGGTGGCATGTAAGCCGGTGCTATGCCAGAAACAGCGTTCATCGAAGAAAAAACCGGTTGTTCTTTTCACCTTATGACTCCTGTTAAACGGCGCGGCGCGCGCGGTGAAGCCAGCGAGATCAGCAGCAGTGACAGCAGCGCACAGCTCAATGCGCCGATCAGCAATGCGTTGATCCCGCCGGAAGATTCGATCAGGTAACCCGCCAACGTAGGGCCAATGGCCATGCCGCCGCCAATCACCAGATTGATGCTGTTCATCAGCTTGCCGTTGTTATCCAGCACCGAGACGCGCGCCAGAATAAAGGGCAGCACAAAGGTCCAGGTGAACTTGAACATCACGGCGGCGAGGGTGAAGCGAATGAGTAGCGGGTTGCGGCTCAGCAGCAGGACGCTGGCAATCAGCAGGCCGTAGCCGATCCACAACAACGGCTTGTGGCTGCGTCTTGCGCCAACCAGTGCCGCCCCGCCAGCCCCGATGATGCCAAACAGGGTGGCGGCCGCCAGCACCTGCCCGCTGTGCACCGGTGAAAGGCCCGCGGCTTCGGCGATAGTGCCGATAAAGGTCCAGACCGCACTCAGGCTGATGTAAAAGGCCAATACCGCCAGCACGGCAAACAGTTTGTAGATGGGTGGGCTTGGAGGCATCTGACTGGCCGCGCTGTGGCTATGGCGGAAGCCGCTGGGGAATGCACTTAGTAACGGCAGGCAACACAGCATGATCGCCGCCAGGATAAGGTAAACCGCCATCAGGCCGAAATGAGCAAACAGCGGGGGCAATGCCAGCAAGCCGAACACGCCTAGCAGCAGTTGGCCCAGCACCCAAAAGGCATAGACTCGGCTGGGGTTGGCGGTACCTGCCGCACAAGAAATGCAGAGGATCATCAGTGTGCCACCGGCCAGTGAAGCGATAAATCGCAAGACCAACAGCAGACTGAAGTCAGTGACCATGGCTGAGGCCAGATTGCCGATCAGGAACACCATCGCTGCTAGCGTAGCGACTTTGCGCCAGTTGATCCGGCTGATCCACCACCAGGCGGGCAGCGTGGCGATGCTCATGGCTCCCAGTTCGGTGGAAAACAGATGGCCGATCTGGCCAGGTGTGAGGTGCCACTGGCTGGCTAACTGGGCAGCGACGGCGGGAGCGGTCATCAGGATCCCCGGCGCGATGGCGGCAAACACGATAATCGCCGTTAACAGCCTGGGTGGGCAGGGGAGCAAGGCCCCGGTAGAAGGCACAGAAACTGCATCACTGGACATCGTCGTTATCCTTGCGTTTCGTCAATCGTTACCCTCCACGCTTTTTAAGCATGGGGAAGCCGCGCCAGCATTGGCGGATGGTTGAGTGTTACTGCTTTAGTCAGGATCAGCCGTAGGCAATAAAACCGCTGGAGACCAGTTCGGTGCGGTTGACCACGGCGGTTTTGGCAAAGATGTTGCGCATATGGGTTTTCACCGTCGATAGAGAAATGCCGAGCTTCAAGGCGATACGCTTATTACTGGCCCCTTCACGCACCATATTGACGATCTCCTGCTCTTTGGCGGTGAGCAACTGGGCTTCACTGTCTGGCAGCAGATCGCGGGTGGCCAACTCGATCAACGGCAGCACTGCACGTAAGCGGCTGCGTTCCAATTCGGTGAACGGCGTATCGCGGATCAGAGAAACCCCGGCAATAATCCGCTTACGCTGGCGGATAAAAATCTCCGTCATGTCTCGCATGCGATTGGGCAGCATAAAGTCGTGATAATAGTGGCGGTTATTGGCGATTGCCGCTGGCGTCATGTTCACCATCTGGATGTCTTGCTGGTGGAAGTTGGCCGGTTTTAACGGGTCCAGCTGTTGAAAATGGTCCAGATATTGCTGATGGGTATCATCGCTAATGCCATGAAGAATGTAGTGATCTGGCCGCAGGTCCGGGTCCACCAGATAAAAAACCCCGGCTGAAACTGGGATCAGATGCGCAATGGTATTCAGACAGCTCGAGATAAAAGCGTCGTTACGCATGAAGGATGATGTGGTGGTCATAATGCATTTTCCTCCGTTGATCGCTCAGTACCCTGAAGGACACCTGCAAAGGTATCTGGACAATATGTGAACGATACAAGCATAGGTGTAGCAATTATGCAACACAACGAAAACATATTAACAACGTGAGCCGGATTGCAATAAAATACATTAATAACAACATCCCCATGTTGAGTGAGTGGGCATTTTTTCAGCGTGGGGTGGTGGTTTCATTAATACATTAATGAATGATATTGACGGTTGCTGCTGAATTTAAAGTGATTTCTCGTTTCTCCCTCTTCTGCTCCGCGCCACGCCCTTGCCATTTTCGCTCTCCTCCGGGCTAGTCCTTAAGGACGATAGCCAAACTTTTCGATGACTTACTACACTGCAAAACTTGGCGTTCTACACCAGATAAAAAGATGAGGCCTGACAGTGATGAAGAAAAAGACCTTGGCGGTGGCATTGAGCAGCGCATTATCAGGCATGGTTCATGCGGCAGACGGTGAGCGGCCTAACGTGTTGATCATTATTGCGGATGATATGGGTTACTCCGATATCAGCCCATTTGGCGGTGAGATCCCCACGCCCAACCTGCAAGCTCTGGCGGAACAGGGTGTGCGTATGAGCCAATATTATACTTCGCCAATGTCTGCACCTGCGCGCTCGATGCTGATGACCGGCAACACCAACCAGCAGGCTGGCATGGGTGGCATGTGGTGGTACGAAAGCACCGTCGCCCGCCCCGGTTATGAGATGCGGCTGACCGATCGGGTTACCACCATGCCGGAACGGTTTAAAGATGCTGGTTATGCCACCATGATGGCGGGCAAATGGCACCTTGGCTATACCGACGGAGCCGGGCCAACCGATCGTGGTTTTGAACGTGCCTTTGCTTTTATGGGCGGAGGTACCAGCCATTTTGACGACGCTGTACCCCTGGGAACGGTTGAAGCCTTCCATACTTTCTATACCCTGAACGGCAAGCGCGTTTCCCTACCGCAGGATTTTTACTCCAGCAAAGCTTATGCCACACAGTTGGAGCAATGGATCACCGACACGCCAAAAGACCAGCCGGTATTTGCTTATCTGGCGTTTACCGCGCCACACGATCCGCTACAGGCTCCTGACGACTGGATCGCCAAATTTGACGGCAAGTATGATGCGGGTTATCAGCAGGTATACCAGCAACGTATCAACCGCTTGAAGGCGCTGGGGATTATTTCCGACAGCACGCCAATGCCGCATTTGGCACTGGAAAAAGAGTGGCAGGCCATGACGCCGGAACAGCGGAAATATGCGGCCAAAACCATGCAGGTGTATGCGGCGATGATCGCCTATATGGACGATCAGATCGGCGGGGTAATGAAAACACTGCAACAGACCGGGCGTGATAAGAACACCATTATCATCTTTGCCACCGACAACGGTGCCAACCCGGCCAGCGGTTTTTACTACGGTTCCAAACCTGAATTCTGGCAGCAGTTCGACAACAGTTACGCCAACCTGGGCCGCAAGGGATCGTTTATCTCTTACGGGCCGCACTGGGCCAACGTCAGCAACGCGCCTTATGCCAATTACCATAAAACCACCAGTGCGCAGGGGGGGGATCAATACCGATTTCATCATTTCTGCCCCGCAGTTGAAGCAGCGAGGTGGCATCGATAAAACGCCGATGGCGGTCTATGATATTGCGCCAACGCTGTATGAGTTTGCCAATATTGATACCAGCAAACCCCTGAAGGCCAAGCCTGCCATCCCGATGATTGGCGTGAGCTTTAAACGCTATTTCAGCGGTGATATCGCCGCCGCGCCGCGTTCTACCTATGGCGTAGAGCTGCATAATCAGGCGGCTTATGTCGATGGCATCTGGAAGCTGCGGCGGTTAGTAGCCGGTGGGCCGCAGGCGAATATGGCGGCGTGGGGGCTGTTCAATCTGCAGGACGATCCGTTAGAAACCCACGATCTGGCAGCTAGCCAGCCCGATCGCGTTAAACGCTTGAGTGGTGAATATCAGCAGTATGCCGATAAGGGCATGGTGGTTGAGGCGGCAGGTAAAGAGATCGACTATCTGGGCGTTGATCCACAGACTCACGGTTATATTGGCCTGGATCCGGCCACGCATCAGCCGTTACCGCAGGCAGCAGAGTGAACATCGCCTTGTTGCGGGCGCAGCAGATCCCGGTGAATACCGTACCGCGCGCCAGCGTGCCTTTTCATATGTTGGTCAAGCCGATCGGTGCAGGCTGTAATCTGGCCTGCAACTACTGTTATTACCCGCAGCGGGACCAAGCGCAGAAGATGGATGAGGCGCTGCTGGAGAGTTTTATCCGCCAGTATATCGCCAGCCAGCCGCGCTACAGCCGGGAGATCAACTTTGTCTGGCAAGGCGGTGAGCCGCTGCTGGCGGGGATTGGTTTCTACAAACGGGCACTGGCTTTACAACAAAAGTATGCGCCACCCGGTGTGCTGATCAGCAACAGTCTGCAAACCAATGCTACCTTGCTGAACGCAGCCTGGTGCCGCCTGTTTAAGCAGCATCAGTTTATTATCGGCGTCAGTCTGGACGGCGACCGCCAGATCCAGGATACCCATCGGCCAGATAAACGTGGCAACAGCAGCTATGACGCGGCGCTGCGTGGTATTGCGTTATTGCAGCAGCATCAGATTGAATTCAATTTGCTGGTGGTGGTACATGATGGTGTAGCTGAGCGGGCACAGGAGATGTACGACCATTTTGTCGCGTTGGGTGTGCGTTACCTACAGTTTCAGCCACTGATGCTGGAAGGCGATGCCCCGGCAGCAGGTTATGGTTTGAGTGCCGCCAACTGGGGACGCTTTATGGTGGCGATCTACCGCCGCTGGCGTAGCCATGGCCATCTTGGCCAGGTTTTTATCATGAATATTGAGCACGTTTACGCGCAGTATTTCACCTACGTCAGCCCCAACTGTGTCCACTCTGCCCGCTGTGGCGGCAATCTGGTGATGGAGCCGGACGGCAGTGTGTATTCCTGCGATCATCTGATCGACGCCAAGCATAGGTTGGGCCGTTTTGATCTTGCCAGTCAGTTTGCCGAGTATGTGGATACTGCCATCGAGATGGAGTTTGGTAAAACCAAGAGCCTGCGGCGCGAATGCCAGAGCTGTAGCGTGAAGATGGTGTGCCAGGGTGGTTGCCCGGCGCATATCGGTAAGGATCGCTACAACCGACTGTGTGCCGGTTACTACGCTTTCTTCTCTGAGGTGTTGGCACCGTTACGTAGTTTTGCCAGAACGTCACAAGGGGCGATGATGTGGCGCTCCAGCGTGATTTCTGCCACAAGTTAGTCAACCTCGTCCTTAAGGACGATAGCCAGCCTTTTGCTTTCCTTCCTATAGTGAGATTACCGCCCTTGGCGGCTACAACACCGGGTAAAAACCACTATAAGAGGAAATACCATGAACCTGTCGTCGCGGCTCAATGCCCAGCTAGAACGGGGCAAGGTCGGGTTCCCCACCACGTTAGCCAGTTCGGTTGGGGTGATCATGGCCAGCCCGGTGATCCTCACCGTTACCAGCGGTTTTGGTATCGGCGGTGACACCTTCGCGCTGGCGATGCTGATCGCCTTTATCATGATGCAAGCCCAGCTCACTACCTTCTCTGAAGCGGCGGCGATCCTGCCCACCACCGGCTCGGTGTATGACTATATCTCCTGCGGTATGGGGCGCTTTTTTGCCATTACCGGCACCCTGTCTGCCTATCTGATCGTCCATATCTTTGCTGGCACTGCCGAAACCATTCTTTCCGGCATCATGGCGCTGGTGAACTTTGAACACCTCAACACCTTGATGGAGAGTAATAACAGCTCATGGATGATCGGCGTAGGCTTGGTGATCATTTTCGGTATTCTGAATGCGTTTGGCATTGAAGCCTTTGGCAAGGCTGAGGTCGTGCTGACGTTCTGCATGTGGAGCACCTTGATGATCTTTTCGATCGCCGGGTTGCTGTTACCGCATGCCGTACCGCTGGAAGGCTGGTTTGGCACCACACTGGATGTCGGCGATCCCTTTGCGGTGTTCAGCCTGGTCGGCATGGCGATGTTTATGTTCGTCGGCTGCGAGTTGGTGACGCCGATGGCACCGGAAATTAAGCGTTCTCACCGTGTGATCCCACGGGCCATGTCCCTGGGGCTGTGCGGTGTGGCGCTGTGCATGGCGTTATACGGTGCGGCACTGAGCCACCAGGTGGAAAACGTGGTGGTGGATGCGGCCAATAACGTGCACCTGTTGGATACGCCAATGGCTATCCCGGCATTTGCTGGCCAGATCATGGGTAACTTCGGTAAATACTGGCTGGGCGTCGGGCTGCTGCTGGCCGGGGCGGCCACTATTAACACCCTGATGGCGGCGGTACCACGTATTATCTACGGCATGGTGTTGGATGGCGCTATGCCACGCATCTTCGCCTATCTGCACCCGCGCTTTAAAACTCCGGTAGTCGCGATTGCCGCTGCGGTGCTGATCCCCTGCGTTCATGCTTTTGCCATTCAGGGCAATCTGGACCGCATTATGCCGATGGTGCTGGCCGCCGTATGTGCCTGGGGCGTGGCTTACCTGCTGGTGACCTGCTCGGTGGTGATCCTGCGTATCCGCCGCCCGGATCTGCCACGCGCCTATAAATCCCCCTGGTTCCCGTTGCCGCAGATTGTCTCCAGCGTCGGTATCGTGCTGGCGATTTTCTACATCACGCCACCGGGCATGAACCCGCGCGATGTGTATATCCCGTTTGGCATCATGATCGGCCTGACTTCCGCCTATGCGCTGTTCTGGACCCTGTGCGTACAGAAGGTGAATCCGTTTAAACCGGTGCCGGTGGAAGAGGTGCTGGAAAGTGCCTTCAACAAGGCAGAAGCTGCGGAGGTGGAATTTGATCGGCTTACTTCCCTCACTTAATCGTTACTGGCACCGCGATCCTTCGGGCTATCAGCCGGGAACGACGATGGATCGCCTGGCCAATAACCTGCGGCCTTACGCCTGTGAACGCGTTGCCGTTAATCAGTTGCGGCTCACGCTACCACAGGGACCGGTGATCGAGGTGGCTGAACAGGTGCAGTCGCTGTTTCTGGCGCACATTGTCACCCACCGTTTCCGCTTGCAGGGCAGCGTACGCTTTACCGAGCCGCAGGTGCTCAACATCATCACCGGTGGCTGGCTGCGCCGTAATGGCGTGATTTATCGCACCAAGGCCAAACATGATGGTGCTCGGCAGTTGATCGCCGCGTTGCAGCAATACCCACAAATCGGCGACACGCTAGCCAAGCTCGATTTTCGCCGCGCCACGCTCACGATAACAGAGGGCCGCTGGCAGTTGGATATTGAGCATTTTGCCGCTTCCGAAGTGGTCAGCCGCCTACCCGCCAGCCGTCGCTATCTGCGCTTGGAGGCCGAGCAGCGGCGCTTGCTGCTGAGTAGTTTCCTGATGATCGGCCAGTTGATGGAGAAATGTAATGAGTAGAGTGGTGGTCATTACCGGCGGCGGAACCGGCATTGGCGCTGCTTGTGCGCGTTTGCTGGTGCAGGAGGGGGACCTGGTATTTATCGTTGGCCGCCGCCGCGAACCCTTGAACGCCTTGGCTGCGGAGATTGGAGCACATGCCGTAGTTGGGGACGCCGCCAGTGGAGCCAGTTGGCACACCGACATTCTGCCAGCGATTTTACAGCAGGCCGGACGTATCGACTGCCTGATCGCCAGCGCTGGCGGGATGGGGTTGGGCCGTATCACCGAAGTCACCGATGCCCAGTGGCAGCAAGCGCTGGACAGCAACCTCAACAGCGCGTTTGCCAGTGCCCGGGCCTGTTTGCCGGAGTTGGTGAAAAGCTGCGGTAATCTGCTGTTTGTCGCATCGATCGCCTCGTTGGCCGCCGGGCCGGAGGTGTGTGGCTATGTCACCGCCAAACATGCGCTGATCGGCCTGATGCGTTCTATCGCCCGCGATTATGGCCCACAGGGCGTACGTGCCAACGCCGTTTGCCCCGGCTGGGTGACCACGCCGATGGCCGATGAAGAAATGCAGCCGTTGATGGCGGCACATAACTTAACGCTCGAGCAGGCCTATCAACATGTCTGTCGCGATGTGCCGCTGCGCCGCCCGGCCAGTGCGCAAGAGATTGCCCAAGTGTGTCGTTTTCTCTGCTCAACGCAGGCGTCAATTATTACCGGCGCGACGCTGGTGGCCGATGGCGGTTCCACCATTGTCGATGTGCCGACCTTAGCTTTCACTTCCCTGTAAGGAGATTGTCATGAGTTCAGAAGCGGTATTTATTCAGGTTGGCGCATTGGCGGAAGGTTTCGCTCCTCACAGTCATACGCTGGCACAGCAGGATTTAGCCGGTACTACGCTGGCGTTCCATTTTGCCGAAGGGGAAACGGTGCAGTGCAGCTTTAACGACGATCAAACCCTGCTATGGGGAGATCAACGGGTTGACTACCGAGCCACCGGCATTCGTCCGGGGATTCTGTTTATCGATTTCCTCGATCCGCAGCGGCCCAGCGGCAGCGTTACGCTGGTGTGCGATCGTCAGCAGGGTAACTTTACCGCCGTCTATGGTCAGTTACCGGATGAGTCACAGGCGCGGCTGGATGCCTTTAGCCGGGTGGAGCAGGGCTTGCCGCTCACTGCGGTGAATGCTGAATTCCGCTTTGGCCACCTGGACAACAGCGATGCACCGTTGCCGCAGTTTACCGACGAACTGATCGGGATGCGTAATATGTATACCTACAGCCCGACGGAGCGCTATGAGCATATTTATCTGAACAATAATTTCTACGCCTGGCAGTGTTTGGACGGGGTCGAGAAAGGGCTGGCGGATGTTGATCGCTGCCATTACGTCAAAGTGGCGGAGAAGCTTTATCTGTTCGTCTGGCGCGAGAAAATTATCCCAACGCTGGGCGTGGTGATGATCGATCTGCAAGAGATGCGCACCGATGGCAAGATCCTCGGCTATCAGGGCAGTGATTTCAGCAGCCTGAGCAACTTTGCCGTGGGCGCTCACGCGCAGATCCTTAACACCACGCATTACCCAAAGGCCTGAGCCGATGACGGCGATTTATGCCAGTGATGCGTTTACCGGGCAGGTGGTGCTGGTGACCGGCGGTGCGCAGGGCATTGGGCTGGCGATCGTCAGCGCCTTTGCTCGTTTGGGGGCCAAGGTGGTGATGGCCGATCTACAACGGCAAAAGGCGCAGGAGGTGGCTGAAAGCCTGTGCCAGCTGGGTTGGCAAGTGCAGGCCGCAGGTTGTGATATGGCTGATGCAGGGCAGATTGCTGAGCTGGTAGAACTGACAGCGCAGCAGCATCAACGGCTGGACGTGGTGATCCACAACGCCGCTTATTTTCCGCTAAGGCCGTTTAGCCAGATAGATGCCGAACTGCTGCAACGTACGTTAAGCGTCAATTTGATGGCCCCGTTCTTTCTGGCGCAGGCGGCGTTGCCGTGGATGAAGCGCCAGGGAGGCGGACGCATTCTGGTGACCTCGTCGGTCACAGGGCCAAGGGTGGCCTACCCGGGGTTGGCGCACTATGCGGCTTCCAAGGCGGGAGTTAACGGCTTTATTCGTGCTGCTGCGTTGGAACTGGCATGTGAAGGGATCACGGTGAATGGCGTGGAACCGGGAATGATCCGCACGCCCGCGATGGCAAATCTGGGCGGGGACGCGGTGAACCAGGCGATTGCCTCTGCGGTGCCGTTAGGCAGGCTGGGGGAGCCGGAGGATATCGCTGCCGCAATGGTCTTTTTAGCCTCACCGGCTGCGAGCTATATCACCGGCCAGACGTTGGTGGTGGATGGTGGTGCGCTCTTGCCGGAAGCTCAACCTGCTAGTCTCTGAGGATACCCTCACCCTAACCTTCTCCCACAGGGCGAGGGGACCGATCGAGTGGGTTTGAAAATTGGTGACGCACCTTGTATTAAGGGGCGATCGAGTTTGCTGAGATTACCCTCTTTCTCCCAACAGAGCAGGGACTGTCAGCTCCCTGGGTTGGGGGGCTGGGCTATTTGTGAGCAACTACGTTGTTGGCATGTTGATCCCCTAAGCGGATCAACTCGTCGAGCAACACCATCAACTGATCCATCTTCTGCTTCGAGAATGCCGCTTCTATCTCCCCATATCCCTGTTCCACCTGGTGGCGTGCCAGTTCATACAGCTCCTGTCCCTGCTGGGTCAAGGACACGTACAGCTTGCGCTGATCGTTAACCGGCTTGAGGCGAAAGATCAGCTTATCCCGCTCCATGCGCGACAGGATGCCGGTCAGGCTGGGGCGCAGGATGCAGGTTTCTGCGGCCAACTCGTGAAACTCAATGGAACGGTTATCGGCCAATACGCGAATGATGCGCCATTGTTGCTCTGTCAGATTGTGGCTTTTCAGGATCGGGCGGAAGAACCCCATGGCGGTTTCACGCGCCTGCAACAGGGCGATGGTTAACGATTCATGCATGTCGATGGCCTTGGCTTAATTTTATTAACAACTTAATAGTAGCCAATTTTTGACCGGCGGAGAACGGCAAAACGCGATCCGTCACGTAAAAATCCTGCAAAAAAGGTTAATTTGCTGATTAATAACGCTAATGTGCATAATTTGTGAATATTTCGTTATCACGATCACAAATTAAATTAACAACGTTGCGTAAATGCTGAACAGCGTATAAAAGTATTCATTAACATATTAATGATTGGCGATCCGAAGAAGGAGTCTGCATGAAAGGCACCGTATTTTCCGTAGCACTTAACCACCGCAGCCAGCTTGATGCCTGGGATCAGGCGTTTCGCGCCGCCCCTTACCAAACGCCGCCCAAGACGCCGGTGTGGTTTATCAAACCGCGCAATACCTATCTTGCCAACGGCGGCAGCATTCCGTTCCCGGCCGGTGAAACCGTGCAAAGTGGCGCAACGCTGGCAGTCGTGATTGGTAGCACCGCACGCAAGGTGGCGGCGGATAAGGTGGCCGATTATGTGGCCGGTTATGCCTTGGCTAACGACGTCAGCCTGCCGGAAACCAGCTTCTATCGCCCGGCGATCAAGGCCAAATGCCGTGACGGTTTCTGCCCGCTGGGAGAGGCTGCTTCATTGGCTAGCACCAGCAACCTGGAAATTATCACCGAAATCAACGGTGTGGAGCAGGATCGCTGGTCAACGGCCGATCTGGTGCGTTCGGTGCCGGAACTGATCGCCGCCATCAGCGATTTTATTACCCTGCAACCGGGGGATGCGGTGCTGATTGGCACGCCACACCAGCGGGTTGAGATCAAGCCGGGTGATCAAGTGACGGTGCGGGCCGCAGGTTTGCCAACCCTTACCAACCAAGTGACGCAGGCAGGAGAATAACCATGAGACATGCTCGTATCCGCCATCATGGCCAGATTGTTAACGTCACCGTAGACGACCAGTTAAGCGTTACCCTGCCCGATGGCAGCAAGCTCGATGAGCACGATGTGGAATGGCTGCCACCGGCGCAGGGCACGATATTTGCCCTCGGCCTGAACTATGCCGATCACGCCAGTGAGCTGGAGTTTAAAGCGCCGGAAGAGCCTTTGGTGTTCCTCAAAGGGCCAAACAGCCTGACCGGCCACCGCCAGGTTTCCGTGCGACCGGCGCAGGTGGAATACATGCACTACGAAGCCGAACTGGTGGCGGTGATCGGTAAAACTGCGCGCAACGTCAGTCGCGAACAGGCGATGGATTACGTGGCCGGTTACACCCTGTGCAACGACTACGCCATCCGCGACTACCTGGAAAACTACTACCGCCCCAACCTGCGGGTGAAAAGCCGCGACACCCTGACGCCTATCGGCCCCTACATTGTCGATCGTGACGATGTCGCAGATCCGCATAACCTGACGCTCAGCACCTACGTTAACGGTGAACTGCGCCAGCGCGGCACCACCGCTGACATGATTTTCGACATCCCGTTCCTGATCGAATACCTGAGTGAATTTATGACGTTGCAGCCTGGCGACATGATCGCCACCGGCACGCCGAAAGGGCTGGCCGACGTGCAGCCTGGGGATGAAATTGTGGTTGAGATCGAAGGCATTGGCCGTTTGGTTAACCACATCATCAGTGAAAAAGATTACGAGGAGAGCAAGGGATGAAAACCATCAACCATTGGATCAACGGCAAGAACGTCGCCAGCAAAGAGTATTTCACCACCACCAACCCGGCTAACGGCGAAGTGCTGGCGGAAGTGGCGTCCGGTGGCCAGCTCGAAATCGACCAGGCAGTCGCTGCGGCAAAAGAAGCCTTCCCGAAATGGGCCAATACGCCGATGAAAGAGCGGGCACGCCTGATGCGTCGCCTGGGTGAACTGATCGACCAGAACGTGCCGCAGATTGCCGAGATGGAAACCGCAGATACAGGGTTGCCGATCCACCAGACCAAAAACGTGCTGATCCCACGCGCCTCGCACAACTTTGAGTTCTTTGCCGAGATCTGCCAGCAGATGAATGGCCGCACCTACCCGGTGGACGACAAGATGCTCAACTACACGCTGATCCAACCGGTGGGCGTGTGTGCGCTGGTGTCGCCGTGGAACGTGCCGTTTATGACCGCAACCTGGAAAACAGCACCTTGCCTGGCGTTAGGTAATACCGCAGTGCTGAAAATGTCCGAACTGTCGCCACTGACGGCGGATCGCCTGGGTGAACTGGCGCTGGAAGCCGGTATTCCTGCCGGGGTGCTGAACGTGGTGCAAGGCTATGGCGCAACGGCGGGGGATGCTCTGGTACGCCATAAGGACGTGCGTGCGGTGTCCTTCACCGGGGGGACCTCAACCGGCCGCCGCATTATTGAAAGCGCCGGGCTGAAGAAATTCTCGATGGAGTTGGGCGGCAAATCACCGGTGCTGATCTTTGAGGATGCCGATATCGAGCGGGCGCTGGATGCTGCACTGTTCACCATCTTCTCGATTAACGGTGAACGCTGCACCGCGGGTTCACGCATCTTTATTCAGGAAAGTATTTACCCGGAATTCGTCAAACGCTTTGCCGAGCGTGCCAACCGCCTGCGCGTAGGCGATCCGATGGATCCCAATACTCAGGTCGGTGCGTTAATCAGCCCGCAGCACTGGGAAAAAGTCTCCGGCTATATTCGCTTGGGCATCGAAGAAGGGGCCACTTTGTTGGCAGGTGGCCCGGATAAACCGGCCGGTTTGAGCCACGGCAACTTCCTGCGCCCAACGGTGCTGGCCGATGTTAACAACAATATGCGTGTCGCGCAGGAAGAGATCTTCGGGCCGGTGGCCTGCCTCCTGCCGTTCAAATCAGAAGAAGACGGCCTGCGCATGGCCAACGATGTGGAGTACGGCCTGGCGTCGTACATCTGGACGCAGGATGTGAGCAAAGTCCTGCGTCTGGCCCGCAATATTGAAGCGGGTATGGTTTTCGTCAACACCCAGAACGTACGCGATCTGCGCCAGCCGTTTGGCGGGGTGAAATCCTCTGGCACCGGCCGTGAAGGCGGTGAGTACAGCTTCGAAGTGTTTGCCGAGATGAAAAACGTTTGTATCTCCATGGGGGATCATCCGATCCCACGTTGGGGAGTGTGAGATAGCTCCGTGCCCTTTAAAACAACAACCAAGGACTAGACCCGATAGATATCAGCCTGCGGCCAGCCGTGCTGCAGGCTGAAAGATAAAGGGGATAGGAGGACATATGGGTAAATTAGCATTAGCCGCAAAGATTACACACGTTCCTTCGATGTACCTGTCTGAATTGCCAGGAGAACACCATGGCTGCCGTCAAGCCGCCATTGATGGTCACAAAGAGATCAGCGCCCGCTGTCGTGAAATGGGCGTCGACACCATTATCGTATTCGACACCCACTGGTTGGTGAACAGCGCCTACCACATCAACTGTAACTCGCATTTCAAAGGGCTTTACACCAGCAACGAGCTCCCGCACTTCATTCGTGACATGACCTATGAATACGACGGCAACCCAGAGCTGGGGCAGATGATTGCCGATGAAGCCCGCAAGCTTGGCGTACGTGCCAAGGCCCATGAGATCCCAAGCCTGGAGCTGGAATACGGTACGCTGGTGCCAATGCGCTACATGAACAGCGACCGCCACTTCAAGGTGATCTCCATTTCTGCCTTCTGCACCGTGCATGACTTTGCCGATAGCCGCCGCCTGGGCGAAGCGATCAAAACTGCGATTGAGAAATACGACGGCACCGTGGCGGTATTGGCTAGCGGCTCGCTGTCACACCGCTTTATCGACGATCAACGTGCCGAGCAGGGCATGAACAGCTACACCCGCCAGTTCGACCAGCAGATGGACGAACGGGTAGTGAAACTGTGGGAAGAAGGGCGCTTCCGCGAGTTTTGCGAAATGCTGCCGGAGTACGCCGATTACTGCTATGGCGAAGGCAATATGCACGACACCGTGATGTTGCTGGGCCTGCTGGGCTGGGACAAGTACCAGGGCAAGGTGGAGTTCGTTACCCCGCTGTTTGCCAGTTCCGGAACCGGCCAGGTCAACGGCATATTCCCGCTTCCCGCTCAAGCCTGAGGATACCCAATGCCCCATTTTTACGCTGAATGTACCGACAACATCCGCCGGGAGGCGGATTTGCCAGCGCTGTTCGACAAGGTTAATCACGCGCTGGCGGAAACCGGCATCTTCCCGCTGGCTGGCATCCGGAGCCGCGCCATCTGGCTGGATACCTGGCAGATGGCCGACGGCAAGCAGAACTATGCCTTTGTGCATATGACGCTGAAGATTGGCCACGGCCGCAGTCTGGAGAGCCGCCAACAGGTGGGCGAAATGCTGTTCATCCTGATCAAGGATCACTTTGCAGCGCTGATGGCCAAGCGCTATCTGGCCCTCTCTTTCACCATGGAAGAGCTGGATCCGGTGCTGAATTACAAGCAAAACAACGTCCATGCGCTGTTTAGCAAGGACTGAACAAGGGGTGGTAAATGCTGGATAAAGACGTACTGAGCCGAGCCGTGCAGCGCCTGCATCAGGCCGAGCAGAGCCGGGAACAGATCCGCGCGTTATCGCTGGATCACCCGGAGATCACTATAGAAGATGCCTATGCTATCCAGCGCCAATGGGTTGAGCTGAAGATCGCCGAAGGGCGCACGCTGAAGGGGCATAAGATCGGGCTGACCTCGCGCGCCATGCAGGTCAGCTCGCAGATCACCGAGCCGGACTACGGTGCGCTGCTGGATGACATGTTCTTTAACGATGGCAGCGACATTCCGATCGATCGCTTTATCGTGCCACGCGTCGAAGTCGAACTGGCGTTTGTGCTGGCGAAGCCGCTGCGCGGGCCGAACTGCACGCTATTTGATGTCTATAACGCTACCGACTATGTGATCCCGGCGCTGGAGATCATCGACGCCCGCAGCCATAACGTCGATCCGCAAACCCAGCGCCCACGCAAGGTGTTCGACACCATTTCTGACAATGCTGCCAACGCCGGTGTGGTGATGGGCGGCAGGCCGATCAAGCCTGATGCGCTGGATCTTCGCTGGATCAGTGCCTTGCTGTATCGCAATGGCGTGATTGAAGAATCTGGCGTGGCGGCGGCGGTGCTCAATCATCCGGCCAACGGCGTGGCCTGGCTGGCTAATAAGCTGTCCCCGTATGACGTGGAGCTGGAGGCCGGGCAAATCATCCTTGGCGGTTCCTTCACCCGCCCGGTGGCGGCACGGCGCGGCGATACCTTCCATGCCGACTATGGTCCGATGGGCTGCATCAGCTGCCGGTTTGTCTAAGGAGCAACACGATGATAACTAACCATTTCAAACAGGCCTTGCAGGAAAAACGCCCGCAGATCGGCCTGTGGCTGGGGCTGTGCAGCAGCTACAGCGCGGAACTGCTGGCCGGCGCCGGGTTCGACTGGCTGCTGATCGATGGCGAACATGCGCCTAACAATGTGCAAACGGTATTGGGGCAGTTGCAGGCGGTGGCGCCTTATCCCAGCCATCCGGTGGTGCGTCCGGCCTGGAACGATCCGGTGCTGATCAAACAACTGCTGGACGTTGGTGCGCAAACCCTGTTGATCCCGATGATCCAAAACGCCGAACAGGCGCAGGAGGCGGTGCGGGCGACCCGCTATCCACCAAACGGCATTCGCGGGGTTGGCAGTGCGCTGGCTCGCGCCTCGCGCTGGAACCGGGTGCCAAATTACCTGCATCTTGCCGACAGCCAGATGTGTGTGTTGGTACAGATCGAAACCCGAGAGGCGGTGAAAAACCTGGATGCCATCCTGGAGGTGGAAGGGGTCGACGGCGTCTTTATCGGCCCGGCGGATCTGAGTGCCGACATGGGCTTTGCCGGTAATCCGCAGCATCCCGAAGTGCAGCGCACTATTGACGATGCCATTGCCCGCATCCGTGCCGCAGGCAAGGCACCGGGCATCCTGATGGCACAGCAGGAACTGGCGCAGCACTATCTGGCATCCGGCGCGTTGTTTGTTGCCGTTGGCGTGGATACCACTCTGCTGGTACGGGCGGCAGACTCCCTGCTCAGCAGTTTCAAACAGGATAAAGCGGCGGAGCCACCCCCATCCCAGAGCGTTTACTAATCGGAGTCATCATGAGCAACGTCGATTCGCTCAAGCCACTGAACCCGGCAGAGCAACATAAAGCGTTAACCGCCACCGAGCAGTCGGTGATTAAAAAGTTATTTCGGCGCCTGATTATTTTCTTATTTGTGTTGTTTGTTTTCTCGTTCCTTGACCGCATCAACATCGGGTTTGCCGGTTTGACCATGAAGCAGGACCTCGGTCTTAGCTCCACCATGTTCGGCCTGGCCGCAACGCTGTTTTACGTCACCTACGTGATCTTCGGTATCCCCAGCAACATGATGCTGAGCAGGGTGGGGGCACGGCGTTGGATCGCCACCATCATGGTGCTGTGGGGCATTGCTTCTACCTGCACTATGTTCGCCACAGGGCCAACCAGTCTGTACGTGCTGCGGATGATCGTCGGTATTACCGAGGCGGGCTTCCTGCCAGGGATCCTGGTGTATCTCACCTACTGGTTCCCGGCGTTTTACCGCGCCCGGGCCAACGCTTTGTTTATGATTGCCATGCCCGTCACGATGGCGGTGGGTTCGTTGGTGTCCGGCTATATTCTGGCGCTGGACGGCATGATGAACCTGAAAGGTTGGCAATGGCTGTTCCTGCTGGAAGGCATTCCTTCGGTGATCCTCGGCGTGGTGGTGTGGTTCTATCTGGACGACACGCCGGCCAAGGCCAAGTGGCTGACCAGCGAAGAGAAGGCCAGCCTGAAGGCGATGATGGAAGCTGACAAACTGCAACTGGTGCAGCCGGAAGGGCCGAGCAGCCACCGTGCATTGCAACAGCGCAGCCTGTGGCGTGAGGTGCTGACGCCGGTGGTGCTGATGTATACGCTGGCCTATTTCTGCCTCACCAATACCCTGAGCGCCATCAATATCTGGACGCCGCAGATCTTGCAGAGCTTCAACCAGAGCAGCAGTAACATCATGATCGGTTTTCTGGCGGCGATCCCACAAATCTGTACCATCGCCGGTATGATCTGGTGGAGTAAACGTTCGGATCGCCTGCAAGAGCGTAAGTTCCACACCGCACTGCCTTATCTGTTTGCCGCGGCGGGTTGGCTGCTGGCTTCGGCGACCAATCACAGTATGGTCCAATTGTTGGGGATCGTGATGGCGTCGGTCGGCTCCTTTACCGCGATGGCGATCTTCTGGACCACGCCGGATCAGTCGATCAGCTTTGAAGCTCGAGCGGTGGGGATCGCGGTGATCAACGCCACCGGTAACATCGGCTCGGCGGTCAGCCCACTGTTGATCGGCTGGTTCAAGGATGTGACCGGCAGCTTTAACTCTGGGCTCTATTTTGTCTCGGCGTTGTTGATTATCGGGGCCGTGCTGGTATGGCGTATCCCGATGAAGGATTCACGCCCACGGGCCACGCCATAAACTTTGGATACTGCTTGAGAAGACGCCCCTCTCCTTTTGGGAGAGGGGGGATTTCCTTCTCTTATTTTCACCGGAGGCCAGCGTGCAGAAAAGTACCGGCTTTATCGCCAATATCGATATTGGCAAAGAGTATGACGCGCGTTACGCCGCTGATGAGGTGCACTACGAAACCTTTGCCGGACTGGCGGCGTTTTTTGGCCGGGATATGCAGGTGCACTGGCACGATCGCTTCTTCCAACTGCATTATCTGGCCACCGGCAGGATAGAGCTGCAGCTGGACGATCAACACTATTCGGTACAGGCTCCGCTGTTTATCCTCACCCCGCCTTCGGTGCCACACGCCTTTTTCACCGAACCAGACAGCGACGGCCACGTGTTAACGGTGCGCCAGGAACTGATCTGGCCGTTGCTGGAGCGCCTGTATCCGGGCAGCAATCTGGCGCTGGATATGCCGGGGATTTGCCTTTCGCTGGCCGCAGTGCCGCAGGAGTTGGCGGCGCTTGGGCATTATTGGGAACTGATCGCCCGCGAGTTTAGCCAAAAGATGGCCGGGCGCGAGCAGACGTTGGCATTGCTGGCCCAGGCGGTCTTCACGCTGATGCTGCGCAATGCCTCATTGGATGATAAGGCCGCCAGCGGCGTACGCGGTGAACTGAAGCTGTTCCAGCGTTTTAACAAGATGGTGGACGAGCGTTTTCGCGATCACCTGTCGGTGCCGGAATATGCCCAGTCGCTGGGGGTGACGGAATCACGCCTCAACGACCTGTGCCGCCGCTTTGCCAACCGGCCACCCAAAAGGCTGATCTTCGATCGCCTGTTGCGTGAAGCCAAACGGCTGCTGCTGTTCAGCGCCTGCACGGTGCATGAAACGGCCTACAGCCTGGGGTTTAAAGATCCCGCCTATTTCGCTCGCTTCTTCAATCGGCTGGAAGGCTGTTCGCCTTCCGCCTATCGCGCTACGCAACACGTTCTGTCGTAAACAGGTGCGGGTCAGCCTTTGTTCGCTACCAAATCCGCGACCAGCCGGTTGACCGGATCGCTCATGTTGGTGAACTTGGTCAACTCCGAGCGGGTAACGACCACAAACACGCCGATATTTTGCTGCGGCACCATCGCCATATAGGTGATGAAGCCGCCGCCGCCGCCGGTTTTCTGGATGATCCCTGGCAGGCCATCTTTCGGCGCCATGTATACCCAGCCCAATCCCAAAGCAGAGGCTTCACCCGGTACATCCATCCCTTTCAATGACACCAGGTCCTGGCGCTGGAAATACATGGTTTGTTCAGTTAACGCGGTTGGCTTGCGCGAGCCGCTTACGTTGGAGGACAGGAACTGCTGCATCCAGCGCTGCATATCGCGCGGCGTCGAGTAAACGCCACCGCTGCCACTGGCGGCCGTGGTATCGCGGCAGGCGCTTGGCCCAGAGGCTGCAACCATCAGGCGTGAGCACTGCTCTGCGCTTGGCGTCAGCGTGGTATCAACCATCCCCAGTGGACCCGTGATTTTCTCACGCAACAAGACGTTATAAGGCTTACCAGCGGCACGTGACAATGCATCGGCCAATAGGTCGTAGGCCAGGTTGGAGTAGGCCGCTCGCACGCCCGGTGGCACGGTAATGGTGGCATGAGACAACCACTGCCAGCGCTGTGCCTTGGTGGGCCAGGTAAACACCGGCGTTTTTGGCGGTTTCTTGCCGGGTTGTTCACGCGGCAGGGCGCTGGTGTGCGTTGCCAGGTTCAGCAAGGTAATCGGCTGGCGTGAATTGTAGGCAGGGACGACGGCCCCTTTGGGAGCATATTTTCGCAGGGGATCGGTGAGTTTGACCTTACCTTCCGCCGCCATTTTGACCATCACTTCGCTGGTCATCAGTTTGGTGATGGAGGCGATGCGGATCAGGGAATCTGGCCGTGGACGTAGATCGTTGCCCGGTTTGGTATCGCCAAAACTGCGGTTAACCACCTGATTATTATCGATAACCACCAGCGCCATACCGGTTGCGCCGCTGTTATAGAAGATATGTTCAGCATACTGATCGACAATCTGTGAGGTGAGCTGCGCGTCGGTCGCCTGGCTGGCCAAGGGTGTGGCACACAGGCCAAGCGCCAGCAATAACGTGGAGAGTGAGGTCTTCAACGGTCGTGTTCCATTTAAAAATGTGGCAGGGAAGGCGTAAGTTGTCCGCTAGTGTAATGCGCTACGACGCGATTGGCATGTGGTAAAAGTGGCGACAGGTAAAAGTTTTTCACCTTTCCCCTTCCGGCGAAGGGGAAAGGATCAGGTGACTGGCTGCGGGTGTGAGGCTAGCTGAATATTGTTGCGGCCACTGTTTTTGGCCCGGTACAGCGCGGCGTCGGCCGCACAGATCGCAGAGTCGATATCCAGTTTATCCAGCGCAGAAATCCCGGCGCTTAACGTCACCTTGGTTGTCTCCTGCGCGTGGAAACGATGGGTGATGGTTAATTCCTGCACGCATTGGCGTACCTTCTCCGCCAGATAAGCCGCGTAGTCTTCACCGACGTTGGTCAGCAGAACTAAAAACTCTTCTCCGCCGTAACGCACCACGATATCCCGTGAGCGTACCGCATCCCGGATGGTCGCTGCCACTTGGACTAGTGCTTGGTCGCCCAGAGTGTGGCCGTAGCGATCGTTGTAGACCTTGAAATGGTCGATATCGAGTAGCAGCACAAAGTGGTTGCCTGAGGTCGGCGAGAGCAACTGATCCAGTTTGCTCTCCAGCCCACGGCGGTTATACAGGCCGGTTAGCGGATCGATCATGCTCAGATCGCTGAACTTATCCCGCTCGTGATACAGGTTGGCCACCAGATGTTGGGTAAACATTTCACTGCGCTTCAACAGCAAATGATGCACCGAGAAGGCGACGATCGGCAGCAGGGTGGTGAACAGAATACGCATGGTGTTATGCATGCCGTCCAGCCACAGGATTATCAACGCCGAGGGAACAGCGTGCAGGCAGAAGGCCAGCAGGTTATCCGTCAGCGAAATCGCGCTGATAAAGAAAATACTGAACAGGCTGATCAGCAAGAAGCCGTGGTTGTCACTGGCGGTAAGCTGGCTCTTGCAATAGATGTGCGCCGCCCATAGCAGCCCAAGGATGATGGCGAGCAGGTTGAGCCTTTGGACGTAGTGGCGGGGCGAATACAGCGTAAATAGCATGGCCGCCAGGCAAATCGCCGGAATGCAGATTAGCGGCAGCGTGAAGGCCGGGGTCTCTTTAAAGGGCACGAATAAAGTAAAAATGGCAGAGGCGGCATTCATCAACAAGAAAAGAAACAGGGATAAGCGCTGTTTGCTGGTTTGCAGTTGCTGATAAGAACGCGAGTTCATACGGGGATCACTCTTTACCAATGGGGCCGGTCGAAGGAAAAATGTTAGACAATGTCTGTTGAATAATTCCAATTAGTTATTATTAACAGACTATAAATGTTAAGAGTTTTCTTATATGAAACTAACATTTTTCGCGCAGGCTGTCATCCGCGTTCAGCCGGATCTTGAAAAGAGTGCGGGTCCAAAAAAAGTGTTATATGATATTGGTTATCATTATCACTTAAAGGGTGGGGTTATCATGTTAGCAGCCATGGTTACCGCTTGTGGATTGTGGGGCATCAGTTGGTGCTTGGGGAATCGGCTTGCCAGCGCCTGGGGCGTGTTGCTGCCCTGTGCTCTGATGCCATTTCTGGCGCTGATAGACCTGGATATGATGCAACTGCGTACTCTGATCGTGGTTGCCATGCTGGCTACGCTGGTGATGCTGTTTAACAGCCGCTGGCGTCATTACCTGCTGCTCCCTTCCTGCATGGCTCTAGCAGGTGGACTGGCCGCAATCAGCCTGCATTTCAGCTTTAACTGAAACGACAAAACCACGCCTGAACGTGTTGGTTTTTTTCAGTGAGTTTTAATGCAGGAACAGCTGGAAGAGAACTCATC